>DWRA01001613.1:0-16365 GCA_018250295.1 Spathilepia clonius
ATAGATTTTATTAGAAATAACCTAAAATTTTACAGCATACAAAATTTTGACAAAAAAGGCTTTTTCTCGAAACTGTCGTTGTGTGGATTGGTTCCTGTTTGCATAAGTAGGTCCAATTATGGTACGTGTTCCCAAATTTCTGTAAATAATATCAGTGAATTTGTCAACATCGACCCGTTACTCGAACCTCGTAAAGTAACTCGTGCTCTGCTACACGATTCTCACCTCGGAATAACTGAATTACAGCCTAAATCCATCCCCCAATCTGCATAACGACGGGTCTCTACATTTTTGCGTTTTCTATAATCTTACAGATTGCTTGTAAGCACTATAAACATCTTTTTCGCACAAATTCCAAACACCTACTATTGAAGTAAAAAATATTTTTTTACTCCCTAAAAATCTATTACAATAAAGAATCCACAATTTGCATTATGAGCTTCATTGTATCACGGGCAAACACTTCATTCATTTGTTTGTACATACGACGCAGTTTTTGGTCAACACGCGCAACCTGAGAGAAACCCATTCTTCGGTGTGTTGAAGTCGCACAAAAGTGGTATTCCTTTTAACAAAACGATAGTACCTAACTTGGTACAATAACTATGGTCATGGGTAATGAGCAAATGAAAGTACGTGGCGTATAAGTACATCCCGTTACATGCATTCCGCAAATCATATCTTGTTCATCTTAACGCTAATTTACTATGTTTATGATTGACTTACAAGGACGCGACTATATTTTAAAAGAATAACATGTATATTGTCATAAAATATATCACTTCGATAAATAAAAAGGTATAGCAGGTGCTAATTGTATTGATATATTTCCACTTGTACAAACAACAAATTGAAAGTACCTACCAATTCCTTATACGATAAACAATTTCCATATAAGAGGAAGGTAACTACCATTGTGATTCACACGATACCTACCGTACTTATATCTTGCTAACACCCTACGTCAACCATTAATGAGTCGAATGAACAACAATGGAAAGACGAATACTCGCCACATACACGCGAAGGTACTTGTGCGTTATTACTTCTTCGTGGAAATTGTGGATACAATTATCAGAAAGCTATCAGGTACTTTAAAGATTCTCTTGTGTATGCAATTATTCTGCCGCACATGATGCGTCTACGAAATAGCTCAACGTTTTTATAGTTGAAATGTCCAGTGTATTTTAAGTATTAAATATAGAACAGCGTAGGTACTTCTAAGTCCTATTATTCTGTCCTATCTAATCATTGCATTGTAAGAATTGTTAACAGAAAAGGCAGAAAAGGAACATAATCCGCTGCAGATGATGTACATGAAGTTCATAATCTACTGAGGATTGTGTTGAATACTCATATAAGTATCTCTATCTTACCAAACCTTTAATAGAAAATCATAGCACTTAGTACAGCTTGTACAAAACAAAAATACAGACCAGTCGCACAATATCGTTTTAACAAAAAATTGTACACAATTATTTCTTCAAGAAATGTACGTCTCTTTTTCATAAAGGAGAAGCGATTTTGCTGTCGGAATCGAATCATTAAGGAAATCTCTACCATTCATTATTCTTTTACCTATAATTGTTACAATTAATCACATTATGTCAGTACATATATCTGGAAAGATCAGCGACCTCTGGTTAAGCTTAATTACAACTGCACAATGAGCAAAAGATTGTAAAAAACCGGAAGATATGTAGACTTGTCCTGTCGGAGGCCAAGTTCCTTTGAGTCGTTGAACCAAAAGAATTAGTAAGCAATACAATTGTAATACGTATTAGTAACATATTGCAACTCACAAGAAAACAAGAGAAGAGTATCGCTGCGACGGTCTTATCGGTCATTGTGGCGTGGATGTTGATGATCGCGAGGTCGTTAATAGTTAGGAACAGCAAGAGGAAGAAGCCAAATATGTGCGTCCATATGTTCATCGTTTCGTTCGTCCACCAGAATATGCTGTAACAAAGATAATAATTAACTTTGTGGAGACGTAGTGTTCGTCTCCGCGTACACTATTTGCGGATGTTTGTACCTGCATGTGTACATCTCCTTTATAATGTATTTGTGGTTGGAAGTTATGAAAGATTCGTAGCATTCCAAATTGATCTTTAGATCTAGTAACGCATTTGTAGACAACCTTAAGTAAGATTACAATTATATAATAGGTTAATTAGTGATGTCTATGGCGGCAGTGCCTACTGAAAGCCATGTACATTGAACGATCCTTCGCTACACGTATATTATGTTGTAAAATTATAAATATTGTCAAAAACCCTTCAATTTTTTTTGTAGTTAAATAGATAAACAATGACTACTTTCATCACATATTAGTTTAAATTACTACACCAGCCTGCAATTCCAAGCGTATCGAGTTCGATTTAACCGACTTAACAAACGTTTAAATAAAAAAATAACATTATTTCTAATGTACATGTATGTACAGGTATTTTTCTTCGTTTGTATTAATTACATCACCGCCAAGTTTTTTTTTTACAAAACTATATTATCCTAAGGCGAATATATTACACCGAATGTGTACAGCGCAAATTGAGTTCTAGAATATTTACTAACACAAAGGAGTCACAGCAATTTAGTCTCCCAAAGGATTTGTTGATCAGTGAAGATTGGATCGTCCATTCAAACGAGGAAGTTGCGCACAATACGTTACGCAAGGCCCATCTCATCGGATAAGTCATTGCGTGACTTACAAACGCGAAATCAATGATTCTTCAACTGACCTTTAAGCTAAACCAATCAGCAGATGGATTCATCAAGTACAGAAGTTACATAATGTTATACTATACTACGGAATGCCTAATAATAAGATATGTTACGAAGAAACCAACCGCGCCAATTTCAAAATTAGACAGATAAAAGTTTTGAAAATGCCATAATTTTTTTTTGAATATGTGAATATTTGATAATAATATACATATATCTAAAACCTCCTAGAAATGTTCTAGGAAAATAAAAGCTGTAATATTTAAACAAGTTTTAATTACAAAAGAAACATAATTTAATGTTCTATGGATCCTTGAACCACATTAGAAAAAAATATTGAAGATTTTGATTGATAAAAAATTTAAATCCTACAAGTTTTACATTTTGAAGACCATTCTAGAAAAATAAATTAACATCTAAAAAATTTCAATGTTTTAGGAATACCTGCACCAATAAGTATATTTACATTTATTAATACACAAAGCAAGCACACAGTGCAAGGTAACAAAACAATTTGTAAAATATTAGTTTAAAAGTTAAGCAATCTAAATATGCGATGATAAATAATTTATGAAAACCAACAACTCAAGTTCAAGTAGAACACACTATTGAATATGTAATTTACAGCAACAATGTTCCTTGAAGAATTGGATTTAACAATATATATAATTGTGTAATATTTCTTTATACTATCCCTGCGCATCTAAATATAATATAATGTCATATGAAATTTTAGTATATAAGAATTTTGTGCGACCACAAGAAAATTTCGAAAATATAAATGTACCATATGAGTTAGTGATTGGAGGTTTAAATCATTTTCATTGCTAACTCTTACAGGGAATTCGAGTTATTATTTAGGATTAGTGAGTAAAATATATTGTCCCTTAAGATCCAACGCTGCATAACTCAAAACTGATTTAGGTAGCAAAAAATATTGATGTAATATGGTAGCAAAAAAATATTGTCTCATTTAGTGTTTTGTAATGAATTAATGGTGTCAAATGCATTTGACAGGAAGGTATTTGAAGATTGTAGTAAGAGATACAAACTTATTCAAGGCATTATGACTTAGTGCTCAGAGGTAGAAACACATTGGTGGCCAACCTCAAGTAGGACGATCTGGAAATGATTATGGATGTCCACTTGCAGCAGTGGCAACTTACCACCACCTGGATTGCTAATTTGCTACTTCTATATTATAAAGTCTGAAGTTCGAAACAATCTTACCTCTCCCAACAGAGCTTCGTAGGTAAAAGCTTCCGGTAGCCATCTCGAATGAATGGATTATGTTGCAAGTACTCTGGTGCTTGCTCATACTTAAGGAGTTGCCTGTAATTCATATACTCTACATCCTCCTTAGTTAAATTGTTGTTGTCTTCAAGTTTCTTGCCTCGTCGGAGCAGTGTGCTGTTTGCGCAGTAGTCTCGGTCCGATCTGCAGTTATCTTCAACCTGCAAATAATGTTAAATGAAAACCTTTGTTTGAGCTGGATAGTTTTTTATTTTTATAGAATCATAACTTTTTATTATTGTAGTAGATTCACACTAAATATTATACAAACACTTCTATACACTCACAAAGTCCTAATATCTATTGTAATTTTTGCAATTTCAAATAACACAAAAGCCAACATCATACTATTCCTACTTATTTTATAACTATTGGCGAACAGAGAGTAAAACAGAAACCTGAATTTGATAGTGCTGAAATCAGCTGAAAATATTATAAAATTCTTATAGATCTAGAAAGTATCAAATCAGTTGTGGCTAATAATATCTAATGCATGCGGCAGGTCTAGGAATTAGCATTTTTCGTAAAAATATGTATACATGAATATCTCAAAGCAAATCTACTTTCATCATTCATACTAAGAAAGTATGTGAAGTATGAAGCACTATATAATCGCAACCATACTAGTTTATTACATATACCTTGAGTATTAATTCAGAATATAAAGTGCGTAAAATAACTACAAAACTTACTTTTTCCATTGGCATGAACTGGACAGTTTCCGCTTGGCATTCGCTGATTTTTCTAGTTACTGTTATAGTCATTTTTACCTTTATAAATAAAATAAATATTCATATGATAAAAATAAAATAATAACACTGTGTCGGACGAATTTTTACTTTGTTACGATTTACGTTCGATTATCCAAATGTTATAATTTGTAAACATAAACGCCACAAATTAAATGCAAATATCATGCTATTTCAAAACTGCAACACAACACTTCCATTCACTAAAAACAAACACAACTGAGATACGATACCATTGGACACTACATTTCAAACAAAACAATCTCACAATCTGAAACGTCGCGACTTCACACTTTCATGCAACGCTACGTTAAACTATGTGAGACTGACACTACTGACAGACTGCCTAGCAAACGTTCACGACGAAATAACAAATTGACGTTGTCACGACGACTCAACTAGGGATGACGATATATTAAAAGTTCGATAATATACAACCTGAATATGGGCATTTTTGTCGATATTAAATAATTTTCAACATGGTATCATGTCGATAGTAGCCTAAGTAAAAAATATGGCTATTAAAAATTTTAAACATTTTACATACAATACATAGTCTTACAATTAATAAAAAAGGAAAATCTCTGGAATGTAATTTAAAAGTTTTTAAATTATTGATACATCGATCATATCACATCAAAATTATCGATATTATCTATATGTCGATATTTGAGAATAAATTCGTATATATAATTTCACCAACTTGTATCTCATGATGACTGATGGACAGTAATGTTGTAAAAGGGATTCGATCAGAAATCGATAAATTGAAGAATCGGTTTATGGACCCTAATATCGAGTTTAAGCAATTTAAATCGTAATCAAACAAAGCGTCGATGAAGCCAAATTTTCCTTATAGTAAAGAACGGAATGAAATGAAATAACGAAATGTAATTTTATTACGAAGGCACCACCGCCGCGTCTATTCCTACCTAATTGCAACAGTGTTAAGAGCTGCGGTGTAATATTGGAAACATACTTATCAGAGGCGTTCCTACTTAGTTCTCTTAGGTAACAACGCATATGTAGTCTACCTCAGGTAGGACATTAATCTTATCTTCTTTGCTACTTATATCGTATAAAAAAAGGAAATAGCATAAACCATAATAATTTTACAAAAAAAGTAGATTTTTATGTAATTATTTTATAATGTATTTTAATAAAGTGAGAATTACTTCCCAATAAATTCATTGTTTTTCTTTTCAGGTTCTACTTAATCAACGTACTATACCACGTAAAACAATGTAATATTATAAACTTTTATTCGTAATTAGTATTTAAGATTTGTGTATTTTTACAAATTTTCGTTTTCAGAACTTAAGTCTCGATTTTACAATGCAGAGTTGGTAGCTCATGTCACTCTGAGGTTGGTAAACTTTGCTGTAGGTGGGCGAATATGTCAATGTCAAACCAAGGAACAGTTTGTTTATGGAATATGTATGTTATAGATACAGAATGTTTTATGTAAATTTTATCCCCGATGTTTTTATTAATAACTCATTTAAAATTTTTAACCCTGAAGATTGTCGTCATTAAAAAAATAGTATAACGCATGACGTAATATATATCTTCTTTTCCTTTCTTCAATTTGTAATACTTCCAATTTTAAATGATAAATAAATACTTTAATTAAATTTCCCATATTATTCAAACATAATAGATAATCTAATTCTTAATATATAAAACTTAAACAATATAAAAATAACTTATATTAAAACAATTTATCTAATAAATATAAATACGTATTTATAAGTTCCAATTCTAAACTATGCTTATTCGATTGTTTATAATTATGATATTAAAATGAAACCAACAAGAAATATATACCAAAACAAAAATACTAATAACACTACGCAAATCAGTATTTTTTTAATATACGCTTGAATATTTAGTTACAAAACTTTTACGTCTTAAATTTTAATAATCGTTCTGCGCTGAGTGACAATAATTAAATAAAGCGGTTGTTAATATATGCTTTAAAAATTTTAAATTCTCTAAAAACATTATATATAAAATACTATATTGGATTAAAGTATTAGATTTCGATAAAAACATGTTTTATGATAATGACCTTGTTCATAAGACTTTATCAATGTAAACGGTTGTAATATATATTACATATGCTTTTAGATCCAATTTATAGCTAAATCTAATTACATTTTATTGACAGCGCTGCAGTAGTAATTGATAAATTTTATTAGAGGTTATACTATTGAAGATTTCATGACTATTTTACACATTGTAACTGCTTTACATTAAGATATCTGCATGATAAATAAATTTTAGTAGCCTCTAGTAAATATTTATATTTTACTTAGTATTTTGTTTTATTTTACTAAACATAATCGTAATATATCAAGAGAACAAAGCCAAAACATGAAACATAAATTCGTATTTTTAATTTCAAATGAAATGACCGACAGAGTTAAATATATTGATTGAAGTAATTATGCGGAAACATTAGAATCCGTGTACTACTAAATTCTTTTGTTTGCACCTGGAAAAGTTTCAAATTGCAAAAATGTGCTTGAAAATAACTCTACCTACCTACTTTGCTATCCAAAAATAGCGCCGAGAATTCTTAAGAGAATACGTCACGTCCGAGGAGTGAAGTGTTACCATGCGCTAACTGATTTATTTTATGTTATTTTGAATGTAATTTAAGAATTAATTGTAATGTGAAAGAAAAAGCCTGGTTTTACATTATAAAACTATGACAACAGTCAAAATTTATAGTAAACGTCATTAAGTAGTTTAAAAAAACCTTTAATCTCGAAATTATAATAAAAACATTTTTGCTCGATACTTACATACCCTAAAAAAAGACAAGTAATCTTGAACGCTCTTTGTAAATGGTCGATTTTCCTGTTTGCTGTTCTCCATTCGTCGCGAGTGTTAATTTTGTTAAAACCTGAGCTCTGTTGCAATCCTTATTGTTTCTTAATATTAGTTACTATTATTTTATATTTCAATCTATGAAGTTTTGACTTAATAGTTATTATTTCATTATTACTGCATAAAACGACTTATGTGGTACTTTTGCGTTTAGACGGGAGCCATCTTGCAATCTCTAATCAAAGGTCCTTGGCTCACAGTTTCGTTGTCTAGTTGAAAGCCAGTTAATTCATCATATTGTAATCAAATGGCGTTAAAACGAATTAATAGGGTACGTATTACACGTTTATTTTTTTATTTTAAAGAATCGCAAGTTGATACGTTGAATTGTTGTAAAATTTGTAACAGACTTCGTAGTGAATGTTTCGTCATTGTGAATACCCATTATCGAAATTTCTTCTGGATAATTCTTTATGCGTGATCAGTATTTTAGTAATCTTTATATTGTATATTTGAGGTATTATAATTTAATATGAGTAACGGGTGTTTTACTAGTTCACGTAGTTGACAATTTTATGCACACGGCGTACATAAAATGTCGGAATTATGTGCCAATTTTGAGGTTTTCTTGTCATATATCCATGACGTGAACAGGTCCTCGTCGAAGGATTAAGGTTTTGCGATTCGGTAATGGGTGTATTTTATGTTTTTAGTGTGAATAGATTGGAATACAGTCAACGCCTGTGCGTTTTGTTAGTGATGATGTGTTTGACGTGTTTCACTTATCTTGGTATTGTGTTTCCTTTATTGTTGTACATAGATGGTTTTGTCTAATTGTGCAGGAATTACAAGACCTGGGCAGAGACCCTCCAGCACAATGTTCGGCAGGTCCACATGGAGAAGATCGTAAGTACCAGTTTGGTGCACTGCTGTGACTCATTCGATCTTAAATAATGCATTTCGTGTATGTTCTAACCTGTTTAAAAATCGATCAGTGTATTTTTGAGTGACTAATTACTTGCTGCCTATATATTATTACTTCTTTATGTCTTTTGCACAGGACATGAATCTTAATTGGTTATTTTTAGTTCAATTGTGTGATTCGTAAATATGTAACTGGGAGCAATAATCAATAGAAAAAATATGGACTAAAGGACTTTCAAATTATTCCATTTTAAATATTGGGATATTACAAGTAGAAAAGAAATTAAACAATGGATCTTTTTTCTCACAGAAGTCCAAAAGGTTCTTTGTAATGGTGTAGGGTAATATACAAATTATGTTTTTATAAATTACTGATTATCTATTTCTTTTTGCAGTCTTTCACTGGCAAGCCACAATTATGGGTCCAGTAAGTAATTTATTTTATTTCTTTCAATATTAGTTATTTTTATTATGGGATAATAAATTTGTTAATCATATTATTGTATGTCAACTTTTGTTTGCAATAAAATCTGAAGAATGATAACATTAGGATTTCAATTTTCTTTTTTAATATTCCAGGTTGACAGTCCCTACCAAGGTGGCGTATTCTTCTTGACCATACATTTTCCTACAGATTATCCATTTAAACCACCAAAAGTTGCATTCACAACACGCATCTACCATCCTAATATAAACAGTAATGGTTCCATCTGTCTTGATATCCTGCGCGCACAGTGGTCTCCTGCGCTGACTATATCCAAAGGTAAATTATATAATAGTAATCATTTCCTTTGTACTTATATTCTTACTACATATATCTTGCTTCGTGTTTTCATCAATGTTTTTTTTCCATTACAGTTTTGCTCTCAATCTGCTCACTGTTATGTGATCCAAACCCAGATGATCCTTTGGTGCCAGAAATCGCTAGGATCTACAAAACTGACAGAGAAAAGTACAATGAACTAGCCCGAGAGTGGACACGGAAGTATGCCATGTGATGAGTCAATTGTGACATCAGCAAAACATATACACACACATCGCCACAGCCTGGGCTCCTCCCTATGTTCCCGCTCCCTGGTCCCTGTACTCCAAAATCCTCTTCAGCAACTTAAATTTACTTTAATCTGTGTAAAAATATTCATGGTCACATTAGAATCTGCCTAATTTTGGTCATTTGTAATTTAACTGCGATTGTTGCATCTAAGTAATTATGGTACACATATGCGATTAGTTTCTGTTTTATCTAATGTATAAGAAACATTTTCTATAAGAGAAAAATTGTTTTCTGTTAACATTGATGTGTCGGTAGATGTCTTATTGCATACACTCATTTAGTTAAAGTTAAACATTAGTTAAATTTACATCCTTTTGAATTTATGTAATTCCTAAAGAATTTGTACTTTAACTAGATCTAAATTGCATTGTGAAACTGTACAATAGCCATATGTTTAGGAAATGGAGCGTTCCTTATTTATCACTTGTTCACTTATAATTTTGTTGATGAAATGTAAGTAAAGCTCATATGTGTTAAGAACATTCTGGGTAATGTAAGTAAATGTATTACTAAATGAGCTTGTTGACGGAGTTGAGTGAGTGTTAATTTTTTTTACTAGTGAAACAACTTTTTTTTAAGTTAGTAAATGTAGCATGCTACAGACCAGACTGACATTGATTGAAGCGGTCAGTTTTCTTTCATCCACAATATTTTGCTATTATAAAAACGCTCCAATAGTTTACGTTTCAGTATAAATTACAGTGTATCTCATAAGATAATAAGTTACGATTAATCTAGACTTTTTTTCAATATGGCGATCTTTATATTATAATTTTATCTAATATATATTGTGGTTGTAAGGATACCTGCGTTGTGATTTCCGCATAATATATCCTATCCAAATTGACCAATCCCTATTTCCTTAATATTAAATTATTCATACAAATAATCGATAACTATAGAGGCGCGAGTGGCAAGATATGGTGTGTTACTGGTGGCTGCAGGACGAAGCTTTTTTCACTTGGTTAACACAGGGAGAGATTAGAAAACTTATAAGCTTTTAAATTGTAATCAATCGACAAGATGTATTTTAGCTTCACTAAATTGTAAGAAACAATAAATTATTGTGTATGTAAATAACATCTTGAGCTTTATTTAGGCTTCTACCTGGAAGTGAAGGGCAGCTGTAACATGATATGGGGAGGAAAGGCTGGTTGCCGTGGAAACGCATGGTTTATATATACAGCTATTGATTTATAAGCCACTGATCTCAAAAATATATAGGGTTTAAATTTGTTGTCTTCAATTTACTAATATAAGATAGAATTACTAATTTTTTTTCAGTATATTGCACTTTCCGAGTTCAATGGATCGATTGACCTACGATGATTCAGCGGTCTTGTAGTAGTGAAACGGCCGTGCCAAAATTTCATTGACTTCACAGCTAACAATATAGTAAACATCAACTGCGGAAGTAATTTGTACCGGTTGATGTTTAATGTTTTAAAAATCAGTTGAATTACATTATAACACAGATAGTGGTCATGACTTCAGTCTATTTGCAGTTCGTTCCGAAAGGAAAATTAGGACATTACCTATAAATACGTTTCCTCGATGATGCTTTGTTTATGAGGTTTTTGCGATGTTTAGGTATTGAACTTGCGAGTTTTTCTAACGTGCGTAGTTATCGAGCAGTAGAATTAATTATATAAAATAAAGAATATACAAGAAATTATACATTCTACCTACCAGTATAATTATTTAATTTAAAGTAACAACTTGTAAAACCTAACAATTTCAATTAATAAAAGATATCTTAATATAATTATGTCACTTTCTTATACTAGATGTTATTTTGGGTGTATTTTGAAGAGGATATAGTTTAAAAACATACATATTGATTTTCGAATAATAACTTACGAAGTTTTCAGGCGTATATTATTTTTTAATACAGTACTAATTGTAATAATAATAAAGTACTTAGAATATTCAGGGTAGATAATATAATAATATATTTGTTATGGCAAAACTTTTTAATATGATATTAAGACTAGGTGTGCCCCGTGGTTTCATTCGCGTTTATAAAATGTAACGCGACGTACATATAACCACAATATATCTTTAAATGCTTAATAAAGTTAGTAGTTATTTTGGGATTAATAATAGACACTTCAATGTAATTTATTTGTACAAATTTTGAAAATAAGGGTTGAACAGGTTTTGAAATAACTTAGGTTATTTACTTATTTCAATAGTTACTTATTTAGGCTTCAACTCCCTTGGCTGCTGTACAACGCCCCTCATTAGCCATGTTATGCCTCCGGGAAGGGTTCTCATTCGAGGGCATTACTGTCATGATTGGAAATCTCAGTATATATGATCCTTAAATTTTATAGCGTGTTAATTTAGGATAATGTGCTACTAATCTATCTACATTTATTTATGCTATTTCCAAAAAGAATAAATAATAAATTAAGTGTTAACGCAAAAAAATATCATTTTTTCCGACCTGTTTTGAAATATGCGCGAAAACGTTGGAGTCATGGCGTCGGCTGGTGACGTCACACTTCAACATTGCAAAAGTTACAGCGATACATTAATGCGTAGTGAGATATGACGTCATTCGCTCCTACTACCGTTTCAAACAGGGCCAACTAGTATTTTATACTATTGTTGAAAATATAAATAATCGTACAGTTTACATTATATCTGGATCATTTATAGAATACTTTCCCTATTATTTTTGTTGTCGCCTTGTGTATAAACCTATATAGAGAGAATAGACCTGTATGACATACTAAGCTATTTTTGTATCCACTTTAACCAGTCTGTATCTACGAGTGTTCTTACTTGTTCTGATTGTTCACATCATTGATAGTATAGTGATTAGACGGCTTTAATTTTCAAATTTCTATCCGTTATAAATTAATTTCTGCATGCTTAAAAACTAAGGAAACATCGCATGTGACTACTTTGACTGAAGGAAAAAATATATAACAAGGAAATCAGCACACATGAGTTCGAAAAAAAAATCTCAATGTTTTGTGAAGTTCTCAATGGATATTCAGTTGCGATTACGTCGCTCATAACATTTCCTGAAACAACGCATCCTGAATTGATCAAACGTCCACGGATTTTTATTTGTAGAGCGGCTCATTGATAGCGAGCGATACTTGTAACCTGTTGTATTGTTTTTTTTTATTAGAAGTAGCAAACTAGTATGTGTCCACTTGGTAATAAGTGAATACTGTCCCCTATGGACATTTGTAATCAACCCTAGGTAAGATTAGTGGCTTACTCGTGGTTGGCTACAGATGCGATGCTACCCATGAGGACTAAATTGGCACGCCTCGGCTAACTATGTCTCCCTTCCACATTCTTCGAATCACAAGTGGTTTGTAAGAATACCGTTATTAAGCAGAAATAGTTGTGGCAGAGGTGCCTCCTGAGTGGAACCACAAAGGGTTCTACAATACCACCATTGTTATTTTAAATTAACTTATGATTCCATTTAAACCTCTCATTTTGTTAAGACAGAAAATATTGCCTGGGTTATACCTTTATATTGTGCTCTTTGTTTGATTGAGTCCCCTTGACTGTTGCCTCTGTGTGCGAATCCGTAGCAACGGGTGTAAGTGTATTAACAATTTTTACGATGCATTATGCATCATGTGACGCATTTGAGTATCGAGGACAGGGCGAAAAACAGGAGTTATTCCAATATTATGCAGAATTTTTACGCGAGTTTTATTGATATATTGATTTGTATCTGAAACCAATTTAGAAAAAAAATTGCGGTCATTTTTTTCATTGCATGATAAGTGTGCTTTTCGGCTCACTAAGGCTGCCTGCCCGGCCTTCATTCATTTTAATATCTGTAAAAATGTAGGTATATCAATAGCCATATCATTATCAATTTAGTCTGAGCTGTTTAGAGATATTAGCATATACATACTTAGTTTCATCAAACACGTAAAGTGTATGACCCACTTACATATTGACAATACTGAATGTAAAACAACAGTAAAATTTATATTTTTTAAAAGTAGCTTATCATCGACAGGTAACAAAGGGAAAACAAAAACTTTCTTTTTAAATAATCGTTCAGTTTATAGATTCGTTTTGTATACAATATTTTATTGCTTCTACATATTTTTTTAAATCTTAAGCTTATATAAATACTTAAGCAAAATAACAAAAAAGTTTATTATCAAAGAACCAAGTTTTTATGTCAGTACTGGCCAGCCACACAGTGAGCAAGCCTTATTAGGCTTATAACATAGGCTACATAAACAATTTTTATTATACATGCGATAGAGCGTCATTATCATTTACATTATAAATTAAACTAATTTGATTATATTTGGTATAGAGTATCTATTTGTAAGCTTTGTACATTTAAATATTTAATTCAGTATATGTAAATATAATATTTATTGGAATGAACTTGAAATTACTACAAAGTCATGCTATTTTTTACATAATGAATTACAGTAGATACTATTGCTATGGCTTCTAGGTTTATTATGAAACGAAACGATGTCGAAGTGATAACGAGCAATACAGACGTATTATGATACATACTCTTATCAGTCACTCACTCATAAACCGGCTAAACATAGTTATCTATCAATAAAAACAAAACGTCTTCCTGAGATTGATAGCTTATCGAAATATAAAATAGCTCTTATTACACTTAATTAAGATCGATAATATCGCCGATACACACCGACATATCGATATTGATAATAACATCTACGTCAACTGCGACGTCAGTCAGTTTATATAGATGAATAGAAAAAAAATAAATAGTGAATTCCTCAAATTCGTAGAAGAAATTAAAAAATAATAATTTCAGTTCACTCCTCTTATTATAATTTATCATAGATATTGACACTATATACTAAATATATTACATGAAGTAAATACTAAGGAGCAACTAGATTATTTTTTATTGGTACGAGATTAAAATTAGGTCAGGTCGAGGAATTACAACAGATGTCTCCCAACTTAGAAGCAATCCGTCCCTTTTAGTTTTGTGTTTTTGTTGAACTTGAATACTTCGCAATAAAATTACACAGGCTCAATGATATATAATATCGAAAGTTCATGATTTTTCGATTATTATCAGTTGCGATATCATTTCCGTATTTTTCCTTTGATATTACTTCAAAACTCACGAAGTTTTATTAATATCGAGCCGGTCCGTACCTATCGTATTTTTAGATTTGAGCGAGGTGTAATATTATGGCGATCAGATTAACAAACGACTTTTGTTTTCGGTGTTGATTTACTATGACGACATTCTCATTCTTGATTTATATTTCCTTATTGTTATTTTATAAATAGGCACTAGTTCATCTAAAATATATTCTTGAGCCCGTATTTGTATGAATATTTATGTTTGTAAATTGCGGCTTCACGTTAAACGATACACCATGATCCCACCGGACCCAAGAAGGCCACGAATTATATCTTGATGGAATTATTTGGAACGCTTATTTTATTACACATGGAGTACCATATTCTTTGAAATTCATAGTACACGTGAGGATGGTCGGCGGCACTAAGCTTTTCGTACACCGTACTTCGAATAATTTTACCATTGTTAAATATAGTCTCATATTTAGGGAGAAATATGTCAGAGTTGGTAGCACAGTAACAAAAATGTTGTAGTTTGGCAACAAGTTTTACTCGGTTTTGAATAAGAAAAAACATAAATGCCAATGATTATTTCGAATGATTTAAAAGATTTGATTTGATTAGAAAAAATTGATATTATGGAAAGTTTCAATAAAAAATGATGGAAAACGTAGCTGCTAACCTAATACTTAGCAAATCTAATCACGCTGCAATTGCTATAAGTATACGATTTATATTATATGAGCTATATTCTTTATTATTGTCAAGTCTGAAAACTTAATTTATAATTCGGTAGTCTCCATATTTTTGGCATTTTTCATTTGCTCCAATTGTTGATAGAAGTCGTAATTGCCTTGGTTGGTTTCTGTGTCTGTTTCATTAGATTGTATTGAAGGGAAGGCTGCGGTTGTTATGAAGTAGGGTTTCTCGTTCGACAGGTCTTGGTCCACGGCGTTTTCATCGAGGGAGTCTCTTTCGGAGTGGCTGATTTGATCGTCGGACTTGTACCAATCGTTTTCGTAAGCGTGCAGCCATATTGGGTTGGAGCCTTTCGTGCTGTGCTTGTTTGTGTTTGGGACACGACCGCCAGAGCTACGGATCGTCATGTCCGATTCGCCTGGCGTTGGAGAACCTGCAAGAAGATACGTTACCTTTATATTTGATCAAATTTACTACCTCCATCATGAAGGGTTTTATTTCTTTGAAAATGAACGAATGAATGATAGACTGAAGTATTAATACTCTTATTTCCATATTAATCGTCTCGTAGTGGCATTAGTTTTAGTAAGTATTTCGGTGTTTTAACAGCCTAACTTTAGTGTCAAATCGTACGTATTTTATGAACATGTCAGCATATGCATGTTTAAATCGTTATTTATATAATCTTTAATAATATTTCATTATTATAAGCATATCGTGTTTACATCACGAAAGGATCTACTGAATTTAAATTTTTTGTCTAGGCCGTATGCAATAATTTGATGCGTTTTGTAAATTTTTTCTCGTTTTGTAAAATAAATAAGCTACATCTCAGCGTTAAAACGCCTCGACTTCACTCCTGTCAATGGCAATGTTAAAGTGCGTGTACGTACAGTAAGCGGTGGCGGTGGCGGCCTTGAGCTTGCGCAGGTAGTCGGCGCGCTGCGCCAGGCAGGCGGCCAGCGCGGCCAGCAGCAGCGCGGCCAGCAGCAGCGCGGCGCTGGC
>DWRA01001614.1:0-16359 GCA_018250295.1 Spathilepia clonius
CACTTGCTATACCGGTGAAGGAAAACATCGTGGGGAAACCTGCACACTTGAGAGTCCTTTAAAGAAAAAAGTTATCAAAAAAGTGTGTAAAGTCTACCAATTCGCACTTGGCCAGCGCGGTGGACTATGACCTAACCCCTCTCACTGACAGGAGACCCATGCCCAGCAGTGGGACAGTAACGGGGTTAACGACTACATCTAATTCTACCAGATAACAGCAGTGTTAAACGCTACCATGTCCTGATTTGTAGAGAGTGGTTGATATACTTAACCAAGACGTTCCAAATTAGTCCCTAGTGGCAGCAACGCATGCGACGGACCTCAGGTAGAATTATAATCTTGTTTGGGAGCGATGTCCAGTGGCGACGGTTGCCACTTGTCATCACATGAACTACATGCTCGTTTGCTGCTTAAATCGTGTAAAAAAAGAGTTTCTCAAGTGGTAATCGTACACGCCCAACTTTGCTAAATTCATATGGAAATTAAATTAAAAATAAAGGCAACATTAACACTAACAAGAATTACATTAGTTGGACGGCATCACAATGATAATTTGGCATATGCGATATTTTTAGTTACGCTCTATTTTTAACAGAAGTAAGTTTACTTTCGAAGTATCTTTGGTAATACTTTATTCTGCCGACAAAATGAATGGTTAGTCGGAATCCTATCCTCAAATCAAAATATAAAAATTGTTTCGAGTATAAAACTCGCAAAAGCGCTATCACGATCCAACATCTTTTTCTAAAAATAACGAACCATTTATAATCAAAACGATAATTTTATAAAAAGCGTTACTTACCTTTTTTGGACGATCGCAAAAACTTATGACGCAGTTAACGCAGAAAATGTCAGAAATCACTTCCATTTTTTATTTCAACCCAAAAAGTAAACAGAGCTGTTTCGGTAGCACATTACGGTTGTTTTATTTGGTTTAACTACAACTTTATGGGATCGTTAGGGATTTTTTAATAAACAGTGATTTATGTTTGAAACAAAGGTTTATTTAGCGTAAAACCTTGCTTCATAAGTTCTCACTTTCCAAACTAATGATTTTCGAATATCATTCATTAGTACGGTAACTTATTGAGTATAATTTGATTTAAATTTCAATTAAAATATGGAAATGATAAAGCGTAAACTTTACGCTAAGTAATTTAAGCTTTGTGTGATATAAGATATATTCTAGAAGATATATCTCAATTTCTCAAACAAGGATTAAGAGCTTAGAACAAACTTGAAGATTAAGGACGTGTAAGACGTTTTTTGAGAAATGTAACTGCGTAAGTAATCCTTTTTGTGAGATTCCTGGTTTTCAGAAACGCATTCAAGATTAAATGCGAGCATAAGCTCTTTTTTGCAGTGTTTAAAAATAGAAAATTCTTTTCGTGGTTTACAAACAATGTAATTCTTTTTAAAATATATCGAGTTGTTAATGTTACCTGGCCATTCTAAGGAAGTGCATAAACCAGTATCAGTGTTAGCGGAACTTACATTTTGCACATGCCAACTAAAGACGGAAGTATTATTCGGCAAACACTTTGAAGCGGAATATCAATGGGTTGAATTCTTTATGACACTAAGATATAAAAACTAAAATCGAAAGCAGAAGTCCTGAAGCAACACATAATATGATGAATTGCAGACGAACTGCCGACAAAGAAACGGTCAAAATATTAGACGTAATGAAGTAATAAACTCGTCTATTCAATTGTATCCTATTCAAAACTGTAACTACATGAACAATAGTGAGCTAGTTGTAAAATCTATTGATGTTGTTTTATTGCTTCTTTTCGTAAATCCTGGCATTGTACCCAAATCTGAATACCCTTCACTGATTGCTTTCTGGTTCCGTTCGGTTCTTTCAAAATATTCATGATTAAAAATCTCTCGGTGAAGTTCTGTTTTACAAAAACTTCTATAAGTATATGAACTTTCTTAAGACGGAAGCTAAAATAACTTGAAGCAAATATGAAAACTTTGAAGAATTTTAATTTAATGTAACTTCCACCTTGAAATTTTCGTGAATCATCTGATGATTCGCTTGACATAGATTTTAAAGTCAATTGTTCCCCGAAACGCAGTAATCTGATATTTCTTAAGTTTTAGTAAAAAATATTACTATACTTTTCTATCAATTCGAAAAATAAAATAAAATTTCAACAGATATATTTGCCATGAAAAATGTAACTATTTATAGATATACACAATATAACTGTATAATAATTACAAAATCAGGATTTTCGCATAGTCAAAAATAACAATTTTAAATAGATAACCCGATGGTTAACAAATTTAAAACGAAATTTATCACCAAGTAATACAAAACAAGAACTGCCTTCAAAGAGTACCAAGCCGACACACAAAGGGACAATATTATCTACGGAAGGTACAAAAGTGCGGCATTGCAGGATTTATTGGATCGTCTATGTACAAGCACTTTTACTGGAATCTATATTTGTTGGCGTGCGGTGGTTTGAGTGCGGCCGGCGCGGGCGCACGGGGCCGGGCGGGCGGCGCCGGCGCGGGCGCGGGCGGACCTGTTCGGGCAACGGTGTCGCGGGCACCGCACACCTACTAGCTCTCAGTCCTTTCGCAGCGGCCAACGGTACCGCATGTGCCGCTAGCTGCTCCGCACTAAATAAACATCAGCGACGCGAGGAAACTTACCGTGCAGTGTTATGATGCAAAATTGTGTTGATCGGTTTTGGACGGGGTGAATTTTTACAGACCTGGTGATAAAGACAAACAGGATTCCAGTGCAGTGTTAAAAACGATCGAAGATGCCGAAGATCTTCCTTATAAAGAAGCGGCTGCACGAGCAGCAACTCGGGCTTCAAGAGGGTCAGGAGTTGCTAGCAAGTAAAACAGACCCGCTTTGCACCGGCTCTCCTCTTGATGATGCTCCCATACCTCTTCTCTCGAAAAAGGATAAAGACTGTGCCGGTAAGTTGAATATTCATGTACATAAAGACACCATTCATTGCTTCGACCGTGTTTCTTTTATTTTGTTTCAAATTGTATAACGACGCGATTCAGAATGTTGTGCATGTGTGAATTTGCAAAAATGACTTGTATCTTTTTTGCCCTGCGTTTAGTAGATTCATCATTCCTATCTAATACATGAATTGTAGCATCCGTTTTATTTTCTTCCTTCTAAGCATTCGTTTTTAGTGCTAAGTTGAAAATAACGTTTTATTTGTCACTTCCTTCATAACGGCCACTTGTCGCCACCAAAAAAAAGATACCCATGCTTGGACAGAATCCTGTTTACGGCTCGCGGTGCCAACCCACGTCTACCTGCGACCATGTGGGATTTACGTGATCCCTAAATACTTTATTAATTTTTAAATCACATTTACATTTTGTAATACAAAGATTTTAAAAGACATTTGGTTGGACCGCCTGATGATTATTAATCGAAGTATAGATTTTTAAGTTATAGAACTAATATATCGGTGTATAAACACCGGTCATACCGTCATTCAATATGCTAACGGGCACAAGCAACAACACATGAATCACTGATATAACTGTCGTGTTTCGCGACACATGTTTGCTTACATAGATGTGCTAAAATTTTGCCATTACTGGTACATATACTTTGAATCCTCATTGGTATAGTTGAAGTCAGGTCGAGACATTTCGTCATTACCTTAACGTTAAACGAAAGTTTTAGCGAAGATAATGTGGGTAGACGATAATTAAAATGATTACCACGTTTACATTACTTCGATCGATGATGTGATTCTTGATGTGCGTGTTTTATCTAACGATTTTAGGTAACTGATGGGAATCATTGGAAGAGGACTTCAAAGAAATATTTCTCAATGTGATGAAAAGTAACTTCGGATCAAGTAAACTCATTGAGAAAACGTCCACACATTAACTGTCCCATTACTGAGATTGGATCTCTTTTCAAATTAAGTTGTCATCTCATTTTGGCTATAGTCTACTGCGCTAGCCAAGTGCGAATTGGAAGACTTATACACCTTTGAAAAGTTTTTTAAGAACTCAGATGTGCCATTTCTTACGATGTTTTCCTTCACCGTTATAGCTTCTGGTAATTAATTTCGAACCTAGGACCTCTCGCTTAGAGGCCGTGATTCAACCAGGCCAACCATTGATCAATCAATGCATCATATATGGCGAGCGTGAAGTCGTCACAGCACGAGACAGGAATTGACCGGATGATGTAGGCAGCGAGGTGTCAATGATTGCCGCACAATGGCTCCACTTCCGCCGTCCGTTTGTATTTAGGTTACTCACCGCAATCTCAATTGTCATTTAAATATAATTAACTGCGCTACTGGATTTAACGCTCACATACTCGAATTCACCGTTGACAATTTTGATGTTTACGCGTTATATATTGTCTACATAAATTGTGTTCGAATTCTTACTTTTCAATGAACTTACATTTTTCTATTGTAATAACTGTAATGAAATAAATGTCGCTTTTTTCAAAATGTCACTTTAGTCACTTAATTTTAATTTTTTAAAGACATCGATATACAAAGGAAGTTAGTTTTTTTTTAATTTTGTCTGTACGGAAGTTGGTATTGAGTTATAAAATTATTCTGAAAAATAGTGTTATAAAGAAAGAAAGAAAAATGAACGATTTTTGTGCAACTGCAAAGTAATATGTTTGTTGAGCGTACATATACTATATCTAACTTTTTGGGACGTCCCACATTCCAAACGGCTTGACGGTTTTAACATATTAGGTGGCGTTTGATTCATCTAAATTGTTTGAATGACGTAGGCTATACTTTTAGGCTGTCTTTTGTTTTTATAATAATAACTAGTCGTCTATAAACGTAAATGTCCCTATAAACATAAAAAAGGAACAAATATTAACGATACCACTTTATTAGTGGAGACAAAGACAAATCGATCGTACCGTTACAGAAAGTAGAGCCCGCATGCGGCGTTATCATACTAGTTACCATTCGTTTCAAAGGGCGAATAACTAAATAAAAAATAGCGAGCAATTACAGGTGAATTGGCACCTGTGCGGAAAGGGCAAGTGAGCAAACGACTCGACCACGAAGGTCGTAAGGTCCCTACGCCGTAAGAATACCGTAGATAAAAGGGGAGCTAAATAAGGGGACGAAAATACCCCTACTATGTCGCCAGAATATTTTGAACCAGTAACAATAACGTTTTGAATGGTTAATTTCCGTAATCATACTTCGTCCGTAACCTTGGTAAACAGTTACAATTACAGTTAAAATTGAACGAAATTTGCATAGTTACCTTAATTCGATAAAGCTAGTGTTCGCTCAATCGAAATTCAACTAAGCTCGCTAATTTTCCATTTTTTATTTGTAACACTAAAATACCAGCTACAAAAAAAAAAGAATCGGTACAAAAACAAAAGAGAAAAGTAATAGAATTATTTTTTATTTGCTTATAAAACACATATATAATGATATTAATATACTTGTACAAAATATTATACATATTTAATTTCCCGCCACGTCCCTGTACAAAAGATTTCAACGCGTTGCTCTGATTCTGGGTAAATTGATTCACTCCTTGATTTATTTGTGCTCTTATTTCTGTGTGCACGTATTTGCATTTTCAAAAATAAAAGTGGCCTTTATGATAGAGGAACACTTCTATTTTCAAATCTATATTATTTATACAGACAGACAGATTAGTTAAAAACATATAATTGTCTTTATTAACAAGTAAGTTATCAAATTAATTGAACACAGTACATCGTCAACCCATTATTGTACTACTGGGCACAGGTCAATTCTAACAATAAGTGCGAATACGTATACACAGCAAAGCACATAACATAATCACATGACATACGCATATAAAATTCCAATACATAATATTTATAAGAAGTTTAACAATGCCGTTATTCGATAAATAACAATTATGCAATTAATTGATTGTTCCATTAAAAACGCGTCAAGATAAGTCTGTTCAGCGATAAAATAGCCATTAGCAGGTTTTTCGCTAATTATCTAGTATTAGGTAGGTCAAAGCAATCACATCAATGGCTTCTTTAAAATGCATTAACCGTTTTAAAGGCTAACAGATTTAAGAATATGCGAATCCTGTTAAATAAACTTAAATATAATAATTCATTAAATCACGGCCTCTCTGTCGAGGGTCCGAGGTTCAAACCCCAGGCACGCGTTTCAAATTTTTCGAAGTTATGTACGTATTACATATTATCATTTGCTATAACGGTGAAGGAAAACATCGTGAGAAAACCGACACAGTTAAAAGTTCTTTGAACAAAAAACAATTCTCAAACGTGTGTGAAGTCTATCAATTCGTACTTGGCCAGGACGGTGAAGTACAGCCTGACAAAAATGGTTTTCTGTACTAATCTGTTCCATCTAGGTACATTTTTTGTACTGTTTAAAAGAGCGGATTTGTTTTGATAGAAATAAGTTTTTTTGCTTCAGTAGTGCGTAGTTGCGAATTACGCACCTCGCATTATACACGTAGTGAATATACATTTAGATAATTGTAAGTACTATATTGTTTTTAACTTCGTCTTCCACTTTGAATTGTATGAAGTTGAACAAATAACTGTACATTTAGCTACAAAAGAATTCTGATCATACGAATATTATTTACACGTGCAAGTAGCTTTTTTATTAGAGATAATACTAGTAGGTGTAATTTAAAAAGAAACTCCAAATGGTCCGTGTAATTAACACAAGGTGTTTCGTTAGTAGTATTTTTTAGAACTTGGCTGTCACACTGCCGCGTATCTTTAATAAATATTACTGTCCTGTCTTATTGATTACTCGCGTAGCGAAGCGGTTATCATACCGCTCTGACGCGTAGAGGGTTTTGAGATCGATCCCCGATCAGGCAGACATCTATGATGAATTTAGATTTCTGGGTCTGAGTGTTTGTGTATGTCTTTGTATATGTGCATAACACCCACGAAACAGGGAATTCAAGTGTGGTTGTGAGTAGAAATCGTCTTTTTTCTTTATATTCGGTGGTAATAAGACACTGCACTTATCATTAATAATGGCAGTACATGCTCATAAAAAACAGACAAGCTGTAGCAAAATACACATCACAAAATGAAGCTAGGAGCCTGCTCTGCCCAACGCATAAATTGTCATGCAGCCTTTAGTATTATTTACTCAATATTAAGGCCAAGGGTTCGGTCTTATTGACACCTTTCTTAGTCGAATGTGCCCAATAATATTTATGAATACTGTACGCTTACTACACATTGTTTAATGCAAACACAATCCAACAGCGTGAAAGAAACGGAATTGTTTTTTAAATAAAAGTGTAAATAACATTGTCTACATAAACCGTTAATTAAAAACAAAGAACATAAAAATACCAAAGAAAGGACCGGAATAAATAAGGTCATAGGTACTACAAAGTAACGAAAGTACGTTCCTACGTATTAAATATAAGTTTATTATTTTTACGCTATCTTAAAATCTATAAAAATAACTGAAATTGAACTATCTGTTTGTAATATCAAAATAACTGTTTATTGCTAAATGCATACGAAACGGGGACGATCCTTATAACAATTATTAAGTTTATTGTCTGTCTGTTTGTTTGAGCTAATCACCGAAACGACTGGGCTAATTTTCACATTATTTTCATTGGCAGATAGCTGATGTTACACGAAGTAATTTTACACGCGGATGAAACCACGGGTCACACAAAGTAAAAGATAAACAAATTTATATTTAATACTTTATCTTAAAATATCTCACACGACCAAAACAACTAGAAACAGGCTTTATCGAACACAGCCGTAAATGAACAGTAAAAATGAACATCTTTTCATTACTCAAAAAGAATAAAACATTTCGCCATGTGGCCGGCCATGCCATTGTATCCTCGCCCATTGTATTTCAGTTACCTTTTTAAGGTTCGCCGTTTCAAAGATTGGCGATCATAAAAAAATATTCCGATTACGTTCATAATGGCTGTAATCTGTTCTTGGAATGGATTGGAACCAAGTAATAAATACCATGTTCCGTTTCCACGTTTTTTATATGATGGAGTAGCAAACGAGCATGTGGTCCACCTGACATTAAGTGGCAACTGCGTGAACATTTGATATCCCCCAGATAAGACTAGAATCCTGTCCAAAGCCGACAACAGATGCGTTGCTACCCAGAGGACTAAATTGGAATGCCTCTCATACGTCAGTCTCCCTTACCACGCCTTTTAAAGCAGAAGACAGCAGCGCTTAACAATACTGTTATGATTGATATTAATGGTGTTAAGCGCTGCTGTATGCTCTTTTAGACTGGTAAAGGAGACATACTTATCCGAGACGATCCAACTTACTCCTCAGGGATGCCAACGCATGTATCCTTCAGAGGATTCTTATCTTGTCTCGGTTTGGCCATATGGACGGTAGAAACACTTACCCGCAGTCGGACTGTCTGCTTATTCCTTCCTTCTATATTCTATACAATGTAATATTAATTAATTTTATGTAGCGATAGAAGAGCTACAAGAAATATCTAGTACGTTTTTGCGTACTTAAAATGTCGACAGCGGACATTTTATATTCACATTTGGGTGTGTGGGTACTAATTTTTTTGCTGGTCCTATAGCAAGATGCTACGCACATGATGTTCTGGCATTTATTCTACGAACTGTCACACATGTCTAGGGATGCTACTACATATCGATTGTTTGATAATATTCACAATGAAATATCGATATTGAACTGTTTGATGCCATATTGTTGTGTCGAAAAAATAATGATCTTGTATTTTTAATGTTTGAAGAGTAAAACTATTAGCGGAAAAAAGGCAAGTCTAAATTTACCTTCGCAATTTTACCACGATAAAAAATGTACTTATATTTCAATATTTTATGAATTTTTCGAATCAATACCGTATGAAGTTTCCAATATATCAAACTCGGTATTTCGGTATAAATATCGACACTTATATCGATAATTTCGCATCCCTACACATGTCCCCGAAGTGGTCATGTCGCTCAAGTCTGCAAACTACAAGATACATGCTAGTACATATGCGGGCACAGCCTGTTTTTAATTGCCGACTACAATTTTATAATAGGCATCTGCTTATTGATGTAACTACATACGCACCTTTTTCGACGATTGCTGTCTTTTAAACGGTTTTATTATAGCTCCCAGCTGCATATTTCAGTTAAGGATCGCGTCAGTACTATATTAAAACAAGGATATATGTCATAAACAAACATTGACACGGTAAGGTAAAGCTGTAAAAGCCTAGTGATTCGAAATTCGGTCTCTCCGTCTCTTCTTCCGAGGTTCGAAACCCAGGCATTTATCTTTATAAGTTATATGCGAATGTGTGATAATATTAAATAATAATTATCATGCGCTTTAACGGTTAAGGAAAACTCCGCCAGGATATTCATGCCTGAGAGTTAATTAAAAATGAGTCGTGTATAATATACCAATAGGTTTGCGTAGAGATGTAACCCTTTCCCGGCATCGGCCAATAACAGAAACATAACGTTTGAACATGTCAATATAAGATGTTTGAACATATCTATATAAGATGTTCGAACATATCTATATAAGATGTTTGAACATATCTATATAAGATGTTTGAACATATCTATATGTTCAAACATCTAAGATGTTTGAACATGTGTATGTTATATATGATGTTTGAACATGTATATAAGATGTTCGAACGTGTCTATATAAGATGTTTGAACTTATCTACACACACAATATTTCATAACATTTCACACGGACATTAATAGAAAAAAGACTGTACATTCGCAGCCCTACACTAGGATTCCCTGTGTCGTGGATCACGGACACAAACACCCAGAGGTAGAACTGAAATCTAATCATTTATTTATAACAAAATCCACAGCCCTTACTCATTTACAGATACGTGTCTTTTACAATATAACTTACGCCCAATAAAAGATTTACAATTTATATGTAACGTTCTTATAATTATACGACCGTCACTAAGATCGCAATAACAACAACATTAACACTTGCGTGCAGTGTGTTAAAATATCATCATTGAGATGTCCGTATCGGGGATCGAACCCGGAACCCACTGCGTAGTCCGAGTCGTCCACAGGTCGTCAAGCCAAAGTTCCTGAACCAGTTATGTTATCGTTTAATCGAAATAGCGTTATGGGAGATAAATTTGTAACCAATTACCTATATTGCGGAAACAATAAAATCAAAGTCGACTCACATTTGCGTGATTGATATTATAAATTCTATGGGAACGCCGCATCGGTAACCGCATTAGCTGTATTGCATTTTATGTCTGTTCTCGAACGATAACGGAGCGGCCATGGAGATGGTCGTTCTGAATTCAATAATCTACATATACATACAAATAACATTAAATACCTTATCTTAATTTGTGCTAGACATTTTAAAGGTAGAACTCTTTGAGGTTCGTCTCCGGCGGCACCACCGCCACTTATTTCTGCCTAATAACAGCAGTGTTAAGCGCTGCTTCTGGTTTGAAGGGTTTGGTAAGGACAAACTTAACGAGGCATTCCAACTTAGTCCTCACGGGTAGCAACGCATCTGGTTGACTTCAGTTGCGATTCTGGTCTTATCTGGGGTGAATCACAAATGACCTTGGGCGGCAGTTGCCACTTACCATCAGGTATACTGCGTGCTCGTTTGCTACTCCATAATATAAAAAAATACTTTTTTGGCTAATTCTTAATTAGAAATAGGTATGTCTATCTTCTATTACTGATTTCTGCCTGTTTGTCTCTTTATTTTTTAATAAGAATGAAGTATCCACCTGATTGCAAGTAATCTACCACATGGGCATTTGTAACCGAATCCTATATAGGACAAGGACTCTACGTGAAACTACACATGCGTTATTACTCCTGAGGATTAACATGATGGGCTCAAACATACATACTCGTACATAAGTTAGCTGGTACCACCACCCTTCCACCAAACAATAAATAAAACGTTAGCTATAGTGCTTCGGTTTAAGAGTTTCGGAAGGAATTATACAATTTTATTACCTGAACTAATCCTTCCTATTTTGTTCGTAGAAGCTAAGCAAGTGTGTCAATTATGATCGATCTTTCATAGCATTTCAAAGGCTTAAACAGTTCAAACAATTGGGTTCACAAGTGTGTCAAATTTAATTTGTTCCTGCCATTTTGATTTTGTCCAACCCATTCATTAGCATTCGTTGCGAATAACTGTTTCAAAATAACTGTATAAAAAACTATTATTATTATTAAAAGTCTTAAGTAACGTTTCCGCGGTTTGAATGCTTCTTTAGATCCATTTTAGGGTTCCGTACTCGAAGGGTAAAAACGGAACACTATTACTGAACTTCCGCTTTCTGCCCGTCTGTCTCTCTTGAACCGTTTTAGAAGGACACTTAAAATTATTGCATGTACTATCATGTGTATTACTATGTTCGCACATAATATGCATATAAAAAAAAACAAAAAATAAAAAATAAAAGCGGGCGCTCATACCAGCATTTTAGGCATTTTTCGTACCAACTATTGAACCATAATAGGAAGACAATTTAATTTTTCGCAACGCTATTACTACTACGCCTGTTGTAATAAGAAATAGTTATAATAATAAATACCTTCTTTTTTATTTTAAATATATTTTCATTTAGTTACACTTTGTTAATGGCAATGCCATCTGTTATACTCAGACATCTATTGTTCTAGTATTATAGACAAATAGCGTTTACTGTACTATCATACATTTAGTATTACGGAATCCGTGTGCGTTTCGGCTCGCACTTGGCCAGTTTGTAACAATCCTTTTGTTAAGATAAATCCTCGCTTACTGTAATCCGACATTAGACAGAACATTACTCATGTTATCGAAATGCATTTACGACCACCTAGAAGCATGGAGGCTCCGTTATCAGTATAAGGAATAAAACCTTTCCATTTTTAAAAATGCCTTCCATAAAGTACTATCAAGATAGCGTCAAAATGCTTGGCTTAATGCAGTGTGTTCCAAACTGAGGGTGACGTCCCCTGGGGGTCACAATCTCTATCAGAGGGTTGCGGATAATAAATTAAAATTTAAAAATATAACATTCAAAAGGTTATGTTTACTAAAAAACGTGGTAATTATAGGACTATAGAATTATAGGGTTAATGTATTTAATGATAGTTAAATATGAAAATACATAAAAGGGGATTTGATAATTTTAATAATGTAGGGGATCGCGAATTACTTTTACATAAACAGGTAGTGTCATAAAAAGATTGAAACGCGCTGTCCTAATATATTCGGAGTTGGAGTTAACATTTTTGTAAATCCCGCACCATGAACTGTCATGTAATATGAACAATAATAAACAAAACGGCGGCGAATATTCGCACGAACACGTCTCGAATGTAAGGTCACCGCTATTGTATCATGCCACTATAAAAGATAAAGATAAACATTCCGTGTAGGTATTTTGGAGCAATTTGCTGAATGTCGCCCACGATCGCAACTTGAGGACAATAGCCATGGAACAACCACTCTATATTATTATTTGTAGAATAAATTAAAAACGAAAACAAATTGATACTAATAAACAATTATAATTCGTATTTTTATACATTTTATAATGCAAATTAATTAATATTAATACTATTAATGTAAATTTTAAATAAATATTAAAAGTTGGATATAAAAAAATAATTTTGTAAAATATTATTTCTATAATTTTTCCAATTAATGTTTTTTTACGTACATGGCAGGCGATATAATGAGTCATCTTGACGTTTCTTGAGGCACTATCTATACCAACGTAGTAATTACAATTTTTTAGCGAAAACCTTCACTATTTCAACACACTATGTATTGACTCCGTTTTTCCTTCAACATCGTTAGAATGATGCAAAAGAGATGAAAATCATTTGAACAACGCATAGTGAAGTTCCGTAGTCGACAACATTAGCAATTAAATGGTGTTCCTCGGAGACGCCTTTAAAAAGTAAGTAATTCCTTTAATTAAAATTCAATTCGATGTAACCAAAATAACGTGTAAACAAAAATGGAAACGTGTAAACGAAAATAGCTTTTAAAATACTTCTACATTTTGTTACATTTTTTCAGAATTTTCCACCCTTTAAAAGGGAGAACAAACATTTTTTAGCAATATCATTGCACGGATGAACGAAACAACTGGACGTGACAAAACTTTAATTATGTTTCGTTTATATCCCATGAATTGTTACAGAACCCCAAAAACTATTTCTAAATTTGAATAACGGTTTAACGGATAAACGCCTAATAAAAATCAAGTTGCCTCCGTCAGAGTGGAGAGGGCTGACGAAAACAAATCAATTGATCGCCTTCTAAGATACCAGTTATTTTTTGCTCAGAAAACCAAATTAGTCGACACTAGCCTTGAACACTTCGCTAAACATATTTGGGTCATTAACCCTTGCCAAATCTGGTTGTGATTCACGCTGTGATCAAAGTAATAACGTTGAACAGTTTTTGTGGAGGTTCGTTTAGAGACACGACGTATTAAATCAATGTTTTTTATACCGTAGCAGCGGTGTTAAAAATATCCGAAAGGCAAAACCAATTACATCCTGTAGATGTTATTAAAAGCTACATACTTTGTTATGTAGGTTTTAATTATCATGCTTCTTTGCCTTTATACAGCCCATTTTATCACAAAAGCCTTTATGAAGAGACAATATTATATCAAATTGCATTTAAATGTTATCTAGGAAATGTTTGTTCACATCCCTAAATTGTGCGAACGAGTAGGATGTACAAAAAGTACACATGGTACAAACGGTCTCCACATGCTGAACTCACAATAAATAATTCAATACAAAAAATGTCCTTCCAAACGACCTTTCAACCGATTCTTGACGCGGCCAGTGCGCCGATGTACCGTGTGGCATCGGTACTTATGTTTATGGAAAAAAGGCTTCAACGGAATTTTATATGCTCTCCGTCCGGAGCGGTTCTTCATAGCTGTCTTGGTTTTTATTTAATGCGTTAAATGCTAACGGCGTCCGATAACCCCGGACACAAGGACAAACTAGTCAGCGGCTGCCGTCGCCGCCCCGACTCACTCGCTAGTTTTTATAGCCCCGAGCTAGTTTACTGCATGTACCTCTACATATGGACTATTATCTACGCATGTTATTTTAACATTCAAAAATACCTATATATTGTAGGCTGTACGTATAAATATAACGTCGCTAATGAATAAGGATATACCTAGTTTGCGTAGATTAAAATTGTAAGTATTTAATTAAAGAAAGCTATAAAAGTTTTTTGCCTAAAAATTTGTTCTTTCTTTACTGTTACAACCACTTACAGTTGTGTTCCACGGTTCCAGCAAACATGTATGATTTTAGGCTAATATTATCGCGGAATTGATACATTTTGTTATGAAACGGGTAACACGATACGAAATTTTGATTTCTTAGTTCCTCCGTGACCACGATCCATGTAACTGGGTCGAAATATCGGCAACTAAGAAATCAAAATTTCGTATCGTGAGTACCCGTTTCATAACAAAATCCGCCAAAGATGTACAGTAATTACTTACTTAAAAATACTCAAGTTAACATTTTTTAAAGTAAATCTATAATTGCCTACGATAAAGTAAGATATCAGTAGGTAAGACTAAGCTAAAATAATCAGGTACCTACATTAGAATCCACAAGTATTTTCGACAAACTGAGACGCAGTTTGACAGACTATTGTTAGTAGTACTTTGTTTAAAAATATATAATTAAAAAAGTAACATATATGTTCTAAGGCCAGTTTTATACGACATATAACTTAAGCTTTATAATTTAATGATTATTAATATTGCACAACAACAAATGTTTTTATTAACCTGTCATTACTCATTAAAATAGAACAACAATTTCTGAATATGTCTCGTTCCATTTTAGAAATATACTTAACATTAGCAATTGTAATTTAATAATTTCAACTTTAAAATGTGCATTGGCGCGATTATTGCATTATTAATAGTAAAAAGTACCAAAGCATTAATAATGCGGTGTAGACATGCAGTAATTAATCATTTTGGAATATTAGAATAACATTTTACGGGTGATTAATGAGCCAATAATTACTCTGAATGATCGAAATAATAGCGAACTCTATAGAGCTTTACATTAATAACTTCGGAGTCGTGACGAAACGATTGTCCGATCAGTATCGTGCCAATGATTCATTGTTGAATTAAGATTTTAAGTCAATTATGTGAATAACGGCCAAACTTCCACTAAACCCATCAAAGATTACACGAAAAATCTATATGTAAACTAGCTGACAATGCCAAACGTTGTTTTGCATTGATTAAAACACTAAAATGGCCATAAAAAATAGGGGTTGGTGACAAAAAAGGAAAAAATTAAGGGTTGTATGTATTTTTAATGCCACGTTATAAAAAATAAAAACAAAAATTTTCGTCAAAAAATTAGATTTTTTTTTAAGGGTGAACAACCCTTATCACTTAGGGGTATGAAAAATAGATGTTGTCCGATTCTCAGACCTACTGAATACGCATATAAAATTTGGTAAAATCGGTAAAACCGTTTCGGAGGAGTACGGTAACTAACATTGTGACATGGAAATTTTATATATAAGATATTATAGAGCGCCATCTATGCACATGTTGAAAACTTAATTGACATTTCCGATTACTATTGAATACATAGCTTGCATTATTGGCGCTAGATGGCGTAGTCTACTAAAATGTATCGACGCGATTCATTCATTAACATAATGTAAATACGTTTACTTAGATCTCTATTTAAGAACGCTTTCGGGAATACATTGACAGGATTTTTTTAAACACTAGGTAAAAACAAAATGTTTTTATCAGACGTAACCAAGCAAACGGATTCAAGTGGTGTCAAGTGGATATCGTCCTAGGTCAACTACAATCAACTGTAACCAGAGCTAAAATCACCAGTAATGCGTTATTATCCGGGAGGAAGGCCTCGATGTTTTTGTTCAACCACACCATCCAAACCAAAACGTAATAACGCACATACCTACAGCTACAAAACAGATAGGTGTCGACGTCGCAATTTGAAGTTTTCTACCGCCTTCGGACACTAATTTACAACGCGTATTGAAATCTATATATTGATACGTGATGCAAAAACTTTGGATGCCTTTTAACGAAAATTGCGCGGACGCAGGAGCATAAAATTTGGCACACTTATAGTTTATGTGTAGGAGAAGTACAGAACGCTAATATTTTTCAATAATAATGCTTATAAAGTACATTAAATCAATAAATAAACCATTACACACACCACCATGCATTTCACACAAACACGCATATTATGTGTGTATAGTGTTACTGGATGTCAAACATAACTTCAGTGAACGTCAAGTTTAGGTTTCATTTC
>DWRA01001615.1:0-16359 GCA_018250295.1 Spathilepia clonius
GATCACCTAGTACGGCGGGAGATCGCCATTAGCCAAAATGAACAATCATCATGACATCAATGAAAGATCATGTATGCGGAATGCAAAAGATGTAGAAATGATAGAACTGGAATGAAAGGCATTCAGACTAAAACAGGCTCCGATTATATGCTACAGGTAGGTGTATTAAAAAAAATCCTACTCACTCTGAGATGAGACCCGTGCCCAGCAGTGGGACAGTAATGGGTTGTTGATTATATACTTATTTGTAATGTAAATGTGTGTGTGTGAGCGTGAGAAAGAGAGAGAGAGAGAGTGAGCGTGCGTATGTTAATATGCGTGTGTGCGTGCGTATGCGTGCATGTGTGTGTTAAACAAGATACCTCGGAATATTTCTTGACATTTTAGATCGTTTTCTTTGTGATATGTAACTACCAACGGAGCATTCAATCTACTGATGGTAAATTACCACGGTCACACGTGACCATTTATAGCTAAGCCAGATAAAATTGCCAACTATTTCTGCCCGATATTAGCAGTGTTAAGCGCTGCTGTGTTTTGGTTTGAAGTGTAAGACAGACATACAAATCCGAGTCATTCCAAATAATCCTCAGGGAAGACAACGCACCTGTTACCGACTTCCAGTAGGACTCTAATCTTAGCGGATTTTCTTATGGATTACGACTGTCCTTGGGAGGCAATGTCTACATACCATCAGGTAGACTGCATGATCGTTCGCTACTTCTAGATTATAAAAAAATCTTCCGAGGTTGTCGACACGTGCATTGCTACTGAGGTCTAATTAGATTTTCTCGTTCTCCCTTATCGCGCTCTTTAGGTCTATTTCTAGATAGGTTAAGCCAATTCAGACGAATCACACCTTCTCAATATTGTTAGTAACCTAATACTATTTTAGGCCTTGGCGAACTATATTTTCTTTTGAGACGAATTTTTCTTCTTAATTCCAAAAATAAGTAAGAAAAAGTGCTGGTCATCTCACGTTTTATGCAGATCGTATACAATCTAGGAAGTTAAGCAATATCGAGTGCGGTCGGGAGTTGGATGGGTGACCGTTAGTGGCTTAATTATTTACACGCTTCCCTGCACTGCAGCGCTCGTTAAGCCGTCTGTTCCGGTTTATCATTAGATATAGTATCTTATCAAAATATAACGGTTTTAAATATCCGGCAGAGGTGGGCCACTCATTCAGATGTAAAAAAATAGATGCCTAACAGTGGGACGCAAAAGGGTTGCAACTAAGTACATTAATAGCCTTTCAATCGAGGAGTCCAAGGTTCAAACCTCAGGCACCTGACCTTTCAAAGTTGCGTATTAGAAATTAATTATCGCTTGCTATAACTATAAAAAATATATATTGTGAGGAAACCTACAGACCTGATAGTTCTTTGAAAAAAAAAGTTCTCTATGGTGTGTTGAGACTACCAATACGCACTTGGCTGGCGCGGTGGACTATGGCGTAACCTCTCTCACCCCGAGAGGAGACCCGTACCCAGGAGTGAGACAATAACGTGTTAACGACAATAACAGTCTTCATTTTTGGACATCTTCAGTGACAGACAGACCTTAAACTTATGAGAACACAGAGCAAACAAAACACAGTAAACGGTATAGTCATGTTATGCGTAGCTCTAAGCTTATAAGCCGTGGATTAGCCGTGCCAAGTATATAGATGTCCTACATGTACCAATACAAATTAGCTAAATACCTGTAGCATTTATATATAACTTCGTCTTCAAACTATTCCTGTCCACTGCTGAACACGGGTCTCCTCTCAAGGTGAGAGGGTCATAGTCCATCGTGCTGGCCAAGTGCGAATTGGTAGACTTCACACACCTTGAAAAACTTCTCTTGTTTTTCTTTTCCGTTATAGCAAGTGATAATTAATTTGTAATACGCACATAACTTCGAAAAATCAGAGATGCATGCCTATGGTATGAACCGCTGACTTTCGGTTGAGAGGCCGTGATACAACCACTAGGTTATGACTAATCTCCAAGGACTCCGGTTGCGTTCCCACGGAGTTCCCGGAGTCCTCCACGTAGCGCTGAGGACGGCCACCGGGGGGTTTTAGTGGGTAAAAATCCCACATAACCCTGTGACGCTCCCACGGCACAGAGTACCTTTTGAAGGTTTCCCCCTCGAAAACAAAAAAAAAAAGATAAGAATGAGACAACCATATATGTAGGTTCAATTATTTAATCGATTGTAACCTGCTATACATTTAACATTTACGTAATATTTTACACCACTTACAATGTAATGTTTGTTTTGGTATACTAATTTTATTATAATATAATAGTACTAGGTCGTGTCTAAGGTTCTTTACACATGCAGAGACATGTCGCCGAGGCGATGTACCGGCCACATGCATTCGCAGCCAGCTGGTATCACCATCGTCTTAGTTTCCCAACAGTCGCTAAAACAATAATTTTATATTAAGATTATGTTCAGAAATAATAATTACATATGTATATTACCTATAAATCAAAAGGCAAAGACAAAAGAGTTCAGTATCTTTTTTGGGTTCCGTTGCCAAATGGCAAAAGTCGGAATCCTTATAGATTCGTCATGTTTGTCTGTCCGTTTGTCCGTATGTCACAGCCACTTTATTCGGAAACTGTTAAGATTACAGAGTTAAAACTTAGTAGGTAAGTATATTCTATAGACCGCTTTCCGATTTATGTCCAAAAATAAAAAATGTATTAAATTTAGAAAAAAAAACATCTAATCTACACATGTGGGATATCTATAGAAAGGTCTTCAAAAATGACATTAAGGTTTATAAAACCATTTTTTCTCAGTCGATTGTTTGAGAGATAAGCCCTTTCAAATCGGTAAATTGTGTCCCCCCCCCCCTCTAACTTTTAAACTAAGAGAGCATAAAATCTGGATAAAACATATGTTATGTACGACTCGAACTTGGCCGGATTTTTCTTTTGTTTGTCAATAGCTTTTAGCGTTTGAGCGTTAGGTAGGGTTCACAGGTTTATCAATAAAAAAAGGAATATTATGTCTCTCAAAAATCACTCAGCGAATACCAGTATCGGTTATGATAAAGAAAAGATCGTGGTCATCTTTACAATACAATAAAACAATAAATCTTTTAAAAGGTATGGAGAAAAAGCTATGTTCCCACAACTCGGTGAGACCTGGAGTATAAGCTATTAAGGTGCTTTGATGCTTCGGATATTTGCTCGGACGGATGATTGGGACAGTAAGGCATTTGAACTCGGTTTGTATACGCGCGTGTCGAATGTTTTCCAGCCGCCGACAACAAAGTTAAACGATTGCTTTGAAAAGTGAAAATTGGAAACAATATTTTACGTATTTTTTGAAGTAACGCATGTAAGCATGACAAGCCACGAAAGTTTACCGATCTGAGTTCTGACTGAGTCCGGCCTTAAGAGAACTTCATATATCATCAACAATTTTTAGAAGTAACAGTTGTAATCAATTTGAGGATTAATTACATATGTTATATTGTACTCGGATCTCGTGACATATATTCACTACAATATATTACTATACTACTACTCTATACGACTTAAGTATCATGTGTGCCAATTTGCTACTTTCGTCGCAAGAGCAACATCATTTTGGTGTTGCGACTTAAGCCCAAGTTTGGGATACAATAGCACATGCAATAAAAACAATTGCACAACTATTTTTGTCTTACAAAAGGAATGTTAAGATTTGATTTGAAGTGGTAAGGGATACTAACATACACGTATCGTTACAACTTAGTCCTCGATGCAGTACGACAAGTAAGATTTCAATCCTGCTCTGAGGTTATCAAGAGGCCTATTATTTTCATATGGACTACATGCTCGTTTGCTCACTTTATATTGAAAATCAAAAGCCCAATTCGGTATGATTAATTTTTTTTAAAATACCGAGACATAAATCCTATTACAGACCGAATCTTCTGCTTTTGACGTTGTCTATATTTATGACAACATTTTAAAAACATTTACCAACTCCTCAAAGGAAACCGCAAAGAGCATAATCTTAATAGGTTTTTTATGATCAAACATATGTAGGTACATGTTTGCACGCTTTGGTCCCGGTTTCAAAGTAAAATAACATTTCGTTACCTTGCTCTATTTCTACTTTACATTTCGAGTACTTACATATTTATATGCAATTCAACTGCCATTTTAATCATACAAATTAATATAGTTGACATTTGACTATCATATAAAAGCAATAAATTTCATTGTAACCTCTAAATATTTGCACGGTACGAAAATCCAACTCGGTTTTTATCTAGGTGAGATAATATGATCAAAGACGTAAATACCCTATTTATTATTATTCTCCGAATATTAAGCGAGGTGGAGATTTTTTTGATACAAAACTAGAATTTTTATACGATAAAACTCTGTCATTTAACTTTTTCGATAAGAGGTCTAGGTCCGATGAAAATCGTTGAAAACCAATTCCACGAATAAAAGTTCACCCCCTTTCACCCTAGTACGCAGCATCGAGTTCAATTCATTTTTTCTGTGAGCTACATTTCATTCTGCGCTACATTTCCTACCTTTTCAAATAGTTTTCATGCTATTATTTCTTTTATCATTTTTGCTTTTTTAACAGAAATTTAAATAGAAATACAGTCTGGCCTATGCAACAATGTTTATTAGTAAACATTGTGGTATATATGTTAGAGTTACTTACATTGGTGGCTTTAGGATTACCTTCATATTCGTAACAAGCTCTCTTACATTATTTTAAAGTATATATGTTTATATAGCAAGTGTAATAGATTAATTGGTAATTATACTATACTGTAAATTCACTAAGGGCCTTTTCACATTCGGTCATTTGGACAGTTTTGTAGTTCGCCGACTGACAGATATTGCTATTCACATTATAATGACACCCAATCAGTCGGTTTGATGTAACGTTAACAAAACCCGTTCCTATAGCTAAGTGTGCACTATTATGTCAGTTAGCGAACGGTACAGCTTTCGGGCTGAACTAATGTGAACGGGTCCTAAGACTAGTATATTATGAATTGAGCTTTCACGCCGACTGACTTCGATAATTGACCAGCACGTGTACTACTCGAATGACGCTTGCACAGAACCAATTAGAAATACGGGTGATGTCTTAGAAACAGCCAGGTACGTCCTGCAAATGATGAGAAATGGATTCTGAGCGGCTTATAGGTAAATTCAAACAGACTATTATAGGCATGTTGGATATATACAGGAAGACAGAGAGTCAAAAGAGCAACCCTTTGGTATACAAATGGCGTTTCGTGTATACAAAAATTTACATATTTTATCGATTGCTTATAAGATGGTTATAATTGGTCTTAAGTTGATGGTTGCTAACTACGATGGCCACTATTTCTGCCACCTTCTGAACGTTAGTCTGTTCGCCCAAAACCCGTAATTTCGTTCCAACTTTCGTAACCTTTTTATGTAAATGCATTTAATATGTACGGCACGATTTCGGACGATTTTAACGAAAAATGAACAGTATAAAAATATTTATTTGGTATCTGAAATATCTCTCTATTTCTGTGCAGCTTTAAGCTGGCCCGAAAAAATTAAATTACATATTTGCTCAACTGAATGACAGTGCCATGGCGATGGAAAAAAGAGAGAATTTGCAAATGGATTCAAAACTTCACTGTCCGATGTAATTATAGATACCTGAGGGATTTATTCCTGTGGCACAAAATATTTTTTCGAGCCATTTGTTAATCCACTTGAAGTAGTATCTATCAGCGCGCTACGTCAAGTTCCGACATAACGCATATAGTGTATATTTAATTTAATTAGACAAACCGTTTTTGCCCCGTAATGAATTCGTTATCACTCCACATAAAGATATGAGATATGTCACGAAAATTTGCCTAAGTATTCTAATTATATGTAAGAAATTTGAGACAGTTATATAAGGTGGTTTCTAAGATATCATATTCGGAAAATCCTCAAATTTATTATTCATTCATTGACCTAATGATTCATTCATAGATATACTAATCTTACAGGGAACTTTTCGAGACAATAGCAACTTAAAATTTGGTAAGGTCTTAGAATAATAGTAAATAATAACTCAGAAAACTGCACGTTTGCTCGCGAGATTGGTAGGGGCGGTAACATCATATACTGCGCAATTAACGGACATCTAAACGGTAATTTTACACAGGTAAGTGTCAAATAAATATTATTATTAGGCAACCGTTTACACACAGCTTAGTCAACAGTCCACTCTATTTATCGACCTTCGCATATCTAAAACACAGATACTGCTTACATTCAGTCTGGTGAGAACGACATTGCGACATCCCTATAAATACCGACAGAGGCCTGTACAAAGCAAGCTAAATCGTAAAGTGGACCTAGTAACAAGGAAGGTGTCAGGGGCACGTAATTTGTTTATAATGAAATTGTGGACAGAACTATATTAAATATAGACCTCACTTAGTACTTTAAGATATCAAAATATTTTGGTAGGATGTTGGCACTTATTTTATTTATGAGTTTTGGTGAGATTACAATTTCGTTAAACTTTGTTGGATTGACTGCTATTGTAACATCTTATCACTAAATTACTAACTCAGTCATATAAATGTCGTATTACTGACAACTGAAATGTCAACACGCGAAGTAATATTAAATAAACATAAAAATACAGGTAAGTAGAAAACAGTGATAGCAGATATTTTATTGAATTCTTATTGTTCGATATAAGATGATTGTGAATTCTATTTACCTGTTAAACTTTAGGAATGCCGTACACTACTTTGTACTTTTATTGAAATATTATTTTTGTACATATTATTCTCATAAAACACAACGTATTAAAACGAAATATTTGAAAATACCTGCTTGCAGTACACGGGACCGCTGGTTCGAATTTTAGTAGAGCCTACGACTTGATAATTAATTATATCTGAAAGTTTAACACGTGATAACGTATATTGTCGTACCGTGACGTTCGACGTGTAAAGTTTCCTGTCATGTGCCGTTATGTATTTTATTTTATAACAACTTACTACTCATGGTGTTTCACTGCGATACGATGATATCTTTCAGAAATGCGAACGTCGTGCTGTTCCGCGATACATTAACATATCGACAACATAACTAACAATGACATCACGACTTCGTGACGTGTACATATATATTTAATTCCTTATAATTATAAAAGGAAAATGGTACGAAATGGTGGTTGAATTAGTTTCGTAGATACACTATAAAATCATGCAAGAGTAATAAGCACCTTGTGTAACGTCTTCTCGTCAGATGAATTGTTTTATTCCATTGAACGCACGAAAATCCCAAACTGGAACAAATCTAAAAAACAAACAATATATCAAAAAAAGAAAAAGAATCAAATAATTAATAATACTAAGCTTAACAATAAATAAATTAAATAGTAGGGATGACTTGGTGCTTCCTTTTGATACGACATTATTTTGTATCATTAAAATAAAAGACCATTTCTACACTCCCAGCTCCACACTAGGATTCCCTGTGTCGTAGGTGCCATCGACAAAGACGGTTACATAAACACCCAGACACAGAATAGAAATCTTAATTCACAATTTAAATATCTGTCTGGCTGAGGATCGAACCCGGAATCCACTGTGTGTCAGTTCGGTATGGTGGTCGTATCAGTAGTATGATACGATGTAGTGTCGCATGTTGGTAATAAACGTCACAACATCACTAATTATGAAAGTCATATTTTCCACGCTTTATAAATTACTTGTGACATAATATCGTATCATATCACGGTACACTGTCGTATCTTAAATTTGAACAATAAACGTATTTTTTATCAATGTAACGTATTGTGTGATATCATGTCGACCATTGGAATAATTAAAGTTGTAGTTTTCCATAGCATTTCAATATAGTTTTAGTATCATTTCTCGACACGATATTTTATCGTATATTGTAGTTTGATCCTAAGAGCAGTTAATGTAATTTCTACAACGCACGTTCCGTATGCGGCGTTCCTTACTGAAATTGCTTGTTTCAACTTATAGCAATTCCGACCGACATGAGCGGTTCTGATTCTGAGATTTACTCGGTAAAGTAGGACAATTATTATGTCTTTGTGAATATGCATGTGTTATTTACGAAGCTGAGTAGTTTTAAAACAACATTTAAATTTAAATGAATATTAAAGCACATTCTTTAATATTATTTTATGTTTCTTTGTAAAGTACGTTGCAACGACTTTGTTTTAATACGATTCCAATGAAATAATATTTATACTTCTCTCTTGAAACATGTTTAATCACATAATATTTTATTCCAACATCATTTCTCAGAAATCATGTTAGGATTTTATTAAGATATTTGTGATAGCAGACGACAGACTATAACTTCAGGAATTTTATTTCAGTTAAAATGTCATTTAAAAGGCACGTGTAACTTTCTAGTGGGTGTAAATAAAATCACACAGAAATATATTATTTTGTAGCGTACTTGTTTGTGGTTACGTCATTGACATTTAACAATAAAAGGTGAAAAGGTTTGACGTCATAACTCACATCTATATTTGTCTTGCAATAGCATTGTTGTACATATTTTTTGATTTCAACAGCGTGGTGACGCAGTTTTTGTTTTCTTATACAAATTCTTACGCGCTCTAGTTCTTACAAGAAAGGTGTCTGTGATACATTTCAAGACTCTTGTTCTAAATAATATTGGTTAATTGGGAGTTTTTACATAACAACAGGTTGCGTGCGCGTTTGCTAATAAATTAAATACAGGTACTTATTATTTTCCAATGGACCGTAATAAGGTGAACCAGTCATAAATATGCAGGTATTGAGAATAACACGGTGTAATATGTAATTATGTGATGTGTATATATGATACACACATTAATCAAGGCCTTATCAGATATTTACCTCATTAGTGAACCCTTCGTCGTCGCCGGGAACCACCGTGCAGCGAACCTCTTCATAATATGCTGGTCGGTACTCATATTCGTTAGTGTTAAGTCTTCGGATTTTCCTCTCCAGGTGGCAGATGGGATAGTGTTTCTGAAAAATAATATTGTAATTTTGATAAAAACTCAATACAATCCCACTGTTGGGCAAGAATTTTTTCTCAGATTTAGAGAGTTTATATGCCATAGTGTACCGCGCTAACCAAGTACAGATTGATAGAGTTCTCACGCCCTTGACTACTATTTTAAAAACTTTCAGACATGCAAGTTTCAGAGGATTCTCAGAGGATTAGACACCGAAACTTCCGATTGAGAGGCAGATTTTGTAACCATTAATCTATCACTACTTTTCATCAGTACCTCAGGATGTTCAAATTAGTTTTTGAGCGTTTTCGTCTTATTGCTATTGTCCTTTAATGCGTATTCGTGAAACCTAAAGTGAAGGTATTTGCCTGATGTTATTCATGAACATCTCGTGATGAATCCTATATATCCGCACATGTTCCAGTCGTGACCTATGACTTTTACTTTACGAAAACACTTCATAGCGATTCCGAACAACAGGATCGTGAAATATAATAATGTTGATAAAGAAACACTTACTTGAGGTCCTAGTTGCCTTATTTCACGTTCATGCGATGTTTCCAAAGATTCTGTATATTCTGGCAACACCTGAAAAAACAAAGTAGGTACGTTCTATAAGTTATCAGTAATCCCCACCAAATTGTTTTTGACACCGTAACACTTGCGCTTTGTTCGCAATTTCAATATATTATTATTATTATATTTTTGATAGGTCACATAATTCTAAAACAGTTTTTATACAAAGCCTAATGTATATTTTGTCTTTGCACTAATTTTCGCGTTTCTTGAAATATTCGACATACCTAAAAAAATACTTGTAATAAATAAAAAATACCTCGGAGGGTTCTTCGCAATCCTGCGTTTCGTGCGACAAATGATGGTTGGTTCTTGCGGACAGCCCGTCTCTGTTTCTCTCAAGTCTGCCAAGCACGGAGTTGAGAACTTTGTCAGGATTGGGAATCCTTAGCACGTGCTCAATGAACTCCTGCGCGAGCTCCTCCCGCGTGGTCGACAGCCCTGACGTCACCCACGCCACGATACACAGCGTCTGTTAGAACATACCATCATGCAGGTGTTAGTTATGTCTAACCAAGTCCGTAACCTAGTCGACAAATAAATAAACCTGAAATAGCTGTTTATTTAATCAAGATATTACCTTATGCTTATAAAGTTACGATACGATACTTGTAATGTGATGTTGTATAATTTTAAAGATTAAGGCTAAGTATTCATGAGCGATTTTGTGTTGTACTGGCGCGCAGACGCGGTCCATATGATGTTTCACGAGACCGCAGTTTTGTGCGGTTACGGAGCCATCGCGGTCAAGTAAGCGCGGTAAACATGATCGCAAGGCAAACAGATTGACATCGATACAAGTTGCCTGCCGTGTCGGTGCAGCCAAGTCGCGGACAATCACGCACGTAGCGGCTGTAAGGACGTGCCATTAAATTGGTCTCTATCTTTTATCTACATTTTCATACTAGACGTGTTGCAGTTCTATGTCCGCGTGTAGAGGCAGCTAATAACTGCTCCGTGAGGTTCTAGCTTAAATAGGATTTACACAAGTGGTATAGTTAACCATGACATTCTGTGTTGATGTCCTTATAACATGAGTGCACTTGTTATAATTTTATTTTAATTAATATAATAATTACACTGCGCTAGTACTTAACCTTTGTAGTAGATCTAAATAAGATCATTTGTAGTAATTAACTAACGTGTGTGATTAATGTTCAAAGCTAAACAATAGATAATATTATTATTTCTCGCACATACTTTGACAATTATACGTACCTACTTGTACATAAGTATGATGAGAGTAAGGCAAGGTAAGGTATTGAGAATATTATTGTGTCATTATATTGAGTTGGTCGGGTGGTTGTAGTCAACACATTACTGTCGCTGTGGTGAGCACAGGTGTCCTCACAGTGCGAGAGGGGTTTAGGTTAGGTTAGGTTAGATTATAGACCACCCCGTAGGCCAAGTGTGTCTTGGTAGATTTCACAGACCATTAAGAACTTTTATTAAGAACTCTGTTTGCCGATGTTTGCCTTCATCTTTAAAACGAGTAATAATTGACATTTAATATGCAAGCTATTTCAAAATATCGGAGGCTGGGATTTGAGCCTTTGACTCGCAGATTAAGAGCCTGAATTTCTAACCAATAAACCTGTTGCTGCTTATATGCTGCTTTCGTGGAATAGTAGGTAAATGGTGATGGTTAGGTAAATAATCGTCATTGTAAAAGTTTTCTATAAGTTTAAGAGGGTGATAACTAATTACGATACGCGTAAAATGTCTGTGATTCGTGCCATGCGCCTGCCGGCATTGCAAGATAATATAAATACCTTTGGGCTATCGCGGCTTAAATTTAATCATTAATAATCAATTTATTTCTGTCTACCAAAGCCCAAAATTTGACCATATTTAGCCGGCACAAATTGTCAAATGTTTATATAGAAAATCATAGGAGAGTTTCATTATTAATAACGAACAATAGAATCTAGCTTGTCAATATTTTCAATGCACAATTTGATTGACAATTTAATACAGGGAATCAAATACACTTTATAGCAAATACACATCACGGTAAAATCAATAGATTCTACAGTAACAGTAAACTACGTTGAATCTATTTTCTTCATTTAGAAGAAATATTGTCGCAAATCCTGTAGGTAGAACCGGTAATGTATTTAGAATTCTTATAAATCGAGAAAAGCTGCAGTAGACAAGGGTGAGACTATGTAGGTCCTCTTTTCTTCTTCATACTATTGTGTATTGTCTATTCTGAGTTATGTTTTGACGTCCTTTAGTAAGATGCCTTGTTGTGTACCTAAAATGACGGCTTTTCAATGTCTTTGATATTAAGTACGGAGTGAAGTACCTCACATCGACACACTGTTGGAAGAACGTCATCTGTGGTAGCGTCGTGCGGTAACTTCAAGATATATGGCGACCTCTAGTTTGACGCCTCTTTTTAGCATTTGGGAATGGTGAAATCTTCTTCGTCTTCGAATCTCAAGACAGACAAACTGTCATGCACCGCTGAAAGGACCTTGATGTGGTCTGTGTTCATGCGCCATCCGTATATAAATCCGCAATTTAACAAACTGACAGAAGCTGCCATTAAAATATAGATATAGCCGACGGCATAATGACGGACAGCGCTAACTATTTTCGTTGTCACACCGGGCATATATAAATGTTCATAGACAAAATTTACATTTGTTTCGATTTGAATACGTTAGGTTAGGTTTGTTTTGCAATGCAACACGAAATTTCGCTTTTTAATTTCACGTAACGATAATCGAAAAACTTTTCAACTATTTGATTACCGTTTTTCGAGTTCTGATTAGATTTCGAATTGACACTTACCTCTGAAACTATATTTCTGTTTGAATAGGTATCTTATACTATATTATTAATCAAAACAGCTTAAAATAATCACACACGCACGATTTAGGCTTCACTTTGTCCATTTTCCTTTATACGTAATCCTCATAACGGAGTTATGAACAATTCTCGTAGACCTGTACCACTTACTGTAGTATGCCGTAAATACCACTAGGCTTCGCAATCCGTAACGTGGGCATTTCGTTCTAATCCTAGAGGTACAGGATTTCTAAAATGTTTAATCATTTCATACAATTCTCGGAAAGCTCGTGGGTTGTTGTGTTAAATTCCGTTGTAAGGATAAAGACGATCGATTGTACGTATGGTGTATATTTATAACATTTGATTTGAAATTGCTTTATTCCTTTGATGAGCATGCTACCTGAACTTAAGTGGCCACTGCGAAGTCAATGTGCGTAGGTGGTCTAACCTTTTTTAGTTTGACTCCAGCGGCATCAACACCACGCCTAGTTCTGCTTAATAACAATAATGTTAAGCGCTGCTGCATTTTCATTTAAAATGTTCATGTTCATACATATTCCATGTATTCCAACTTAGTGCTTAGGTGTTGCTACACATACCGACCGACCTTAAGTAGGATTCTGTACATATTTGGAGTTGATTACAGACGCCCATGAGCAGCAATGGCCACTTACCTGCGTGGCCTGCGTGCTTGTTTGCTACTTCTATACTATAAATAATTATTTTTTGTATGGCTTCTGGGACAAGTGACAAGTTATGTACTTGAAGCTATCAAAGGAAGCCTAGATTACATAATCTGATTTCTTAATGCAAGTTTACATAATTATGTGATTGGATTAAGAAAGCCAGTGACATTTTTGTTTTTTTTTTTATGATGGAGTAGCAAACGAGCATGCAGTCCACGTGGTGGTAAGTGGCAAATGCCACCCAGGAACATATGCAATCCACACCTGATAAAAATAGAATCCCAACTGAAGTCGACATTACAGATGCGTTGTTACCCCTGCGGACTAAGTTGAAATGCCTTCGTATGTTTGTCTCACTTACGACACCCTTCAAAACAGAAGTCAGCAGCGCTTGACACCACTGTTGTTAAGCAGAAATAAGTGTGGCGGTGGTGCCGTCGAAGTCAAACCACAACCGGTTCTACCACCTTCAAAACCTTGTAAAACTACGATTACGTTATGAAAAATCTTTACACCTACTTAACAGAAAAAATTACCAGTTGACCTCGCACACGGAGGGTTCCGCAGACCAATAACTGTAAATAATACTCTAAATGCCATTTATGACACCAACGACGTATAATGAAATAAAAATATATTAAAAAAAATAACAAATAAAGTTCAACTGTTTTCCAACTACCAGACGCTTCAGTCGTCATCCAGGGGACTGCCGCTGGATGACGACTGAAGCGTTTATATAACTTCTAAATGACTATTTTGTTACAAACGAAAAGATGCGATCTGTTCAAAAACATTTAAGTTAAGTTATTTAAGATTACAAGATATCGTGGTTTTGCGTTTTCAAGGGTAACTACAGAATTTTTTAAATTCGAAAACGTAGAACTTAAACTGGCTGCTTACAATGACTTTTGAATGAACTCAATCGATCACGGAGGCCATTGTGAAATAATCGCCGAACATACCTAATAAAATATTAACTAAACTTTTATCCTGCGGAACGTCTGTTAGTAAAAAAGGTAATGAAGTGTAAAATGTTTACCAGTTAATAACCTGAATGTGACGAGGTTAATATACATGCCAATGTGTGGTATAGCATCACTGCGATATGACTGAAATAAGTATTTCAGTGGAGCTGTGTTTATAAAGAATTTCGCCACCTTCAATTTACAAATTCGGTGTATTTAGGCCCAAAGTCATACCATTCATAGGGAGCTGCGCACACAGATTCATGATATCAGCTGTAGTCGGCGCTCAAATTGGACACGGTTTAAAACCGATTTCAGAAGTAAGCACTAAATCAACATTTACTTGAATTATTTTTCAATTTTAAGTGACTTAGTAGTTGGTTTTATTTATTTTTTAATAAAAATAATTTTGTCTAAACGTGGTCATCACTCTATAATCTATGTCCATAACCTTAGTTTGTCTACGGATTACATCACTACGATTCGTGTCCCGAAGCACAGTGACAGTGTGTGCTTACAATGATCATATTATAGAAAGTAATGATAGGTGGCGATCTAAAGGAAAAGGCAAATTTTTAACAAAATATTTTCATGTCACATGTATGACTGCTAACTATTTATTTCAACCCTATTATGACGATGATTTAAATATATAGACGTACAACGTCTAAAACATTGTATTACCTATATAAAACAGGTAGCATACGTAGGTATACAATCCTACGTCATAAGATTTTACAAAAACCATTTACAGCGAAATTACAATATATTTCGTATTAAAATTAATAGGTATGTATATACTGTATATAAAAAATATAACAATTATATATATCATAAATGAAAATTATAAGGTATATACTTATTAGATTTAAAGAAAAAATGAGATGTCTCTTCGTTAATGTTTTTACAAGTCCTTACATTGGCTTTAGGTCTTACACGTGTGAACTGCATAGTAGATAAGTTTTAAGCTCCATAAACCCTTAACACAATAAATATCGACGCCAACGTTAAAAGCTTGCGATCGACTTAACGACGCCAGGATTAAGATAATTTAAACTCGTAACCTATTTATGTCATTACCGATAATCGTATCGTGCGAACTTCATAATAACGAGTATGGGTTTTTTAGAGATTTATACAAATATATATCATAGAAATATTAGTTGTTTACATATAATAAGCCTAAGTTTTGATAGTACAGACTTGTAAAAGTTTGTAAGGAACATATATATAAAGCATCCATATACATAGTATAGTCTTCAGGGCATACTTTCTGAAATAGTTTTCGAATAGGGTGATTTTTTGATCTTTTGATTCTGTCGATTGCTGGGACGATCACAGGTCGAAAAGCCGCTGCAGTGACTACCTGTCACTATACGTAAATTAGCAAGACATAACTACTGGAAACCAATTAAAATTTAAATTAGTACCTTTTTTATTAGCTTATATCGATGTGATTTAGTACTCTTGCACTGCTATAGACAGCTGTTTATCGTACTGTGGCAAAGTCAAAACATTAACAAGCTATGGAAGTTTGTTGTCCTTCAAATGTTTAAAAATACTAATTGTATTTTGATAAATGAGGGCCAATTAAAATGGTAGTATTAACACGTGAGATATAGACTAATTACGTCACATAAAATCCAAGATATCAATTTATTGAAGTTAAGTTTAAAACGTGTCTTGTGGCATTATTACGGTCTATCGACCCTTCATATATTAATACAATCTAATGTTAATGGGAAGTAAGTAATGTAAGTATGTAATGAGTTTTGATTTTGTAAAGTCGACTTACATTTTTAACCGACTTCCGAAGGAAGAAGTTGTCTATTCGTCGCGTATATATATATATATACATACACAACACACACACATAACAAAAATACAATACACACACACTAACATATATATATATATATAGGTGATATGATAAAAATTTGACCTTAAACTGCAGGATCTCAGTTATCTGTACTATAGGAGTTAGCCACTAGGCGCTTACATATTTATATTAAGGTTGAAGATCAGAGACTGGCAATGAAAATTTGACCTTCATATCTTCAATCCTGGTAATGTAGGGGTACTGCATGCGCTTATGTTGATGTAAGGATGGGAGTGTTGATTTACGTTTATGTTTAGGTTTCGGTTAAGCTTAGGCTAGGCTAGGTTAGGTTAGGTTTGTGTTTACTGTTATGAACGTCTTTCATTCATGATTTCAGAACTAAGTACTAAACTAACATTTCTTTAAGTTATTTTTTTCTTTTTTGTGACATGGAAGTCGGTTTTATTTTTTATAGCATGTGTTCATATGATAAATTATAAATTTC
>DWRA01001616.1:0-16358 GCA_018250295.1 Spathilepia clonius
AAAAGGTAAGCCTAAACACAAACAACACACACCTACACAACACACGACAGACGAACGAATTGATGAAACACTAACACCACTCGAAGATACACTGGAAGGCGTAATTTCCGAAATTGTTGAAGAATTGCCCGAGGAAGTCAAAGTAACCGAGGTGAAGTCCGAAACAGGAGATGTAAAACGCATCAAAACAATTAGAAAAGTAGTAAAGCGAAAGATGGGACCCGTTGTCGAAACCACAGAAGCTGTGACGATACAGAAAGACGACGAAGCTCCCGTGACCACAGTTACGGTAACAAAAGAGGATGTTCCTACAGAAAACCACACCGAAACCACCGACGATAAGAAGTCTCCAAAAGGTAAGCCTAAACACAAAAAACACACACCTACACAACACACGACAGATGAACAAATTGATGAAACACTAACACTACTCTATGACACACCCGAAGAAGTAACTTCCGAAATTATTGAAGAATTACCCGAGGAAGTGAAAGTAACCGAGATAAAGTCCGAAACAGGAGACGTGAAACACGTCAAAACAATTAGAAAAGTAGTTAAGCGAAAGAAGGGACCTGTTGTCGAAACCGTAGAAGCGGTAACAGTACAAAAAGACGACGAAGCTCCCGTGACCACAGTCACGGTAACAAAAGAAGAAGTTCCCACAGAAGAACTCACCGAAACCCCCGACGACAAGAAGTCTCCAAAAGATAAGCCTAAACACAAACAACACACACCTACACAACATACAATAGGCAAACAAATTGATGAACCAGTAACACTGTTCCATGACACACCCGAAGAAGTAACTTCCGAAATTGTTGAAGAATTACCCGAGGAAGTAAAAGTAACCGAGACAAAGTCCGAAACAGGTGACGTGAAACGCGTCAAAACAATTAGAAAAGTAGTTAAGCGAAAGAAGGGACCCATTGTAGAAACCACAGAAGCTGTGACGGTAGAGAAAGATGACGAAGCTCCCGTGACCACAGTCACGGTAACCAAAGATGATGTTCCTACAGAAGATCTCACCGAAACCCCCGACGACAAGAAGTCTCCAAAAGGTAAGCCTAAACACAAACAACACACACCTACACAACACACGACAGACGAACGAATTGATGAAACACTAACACTACTCGATGACACACCCGAAGAAGTAACTTCCGAAATTGTTGAAGAATTGCCCGAGGAAGTAAAAGTTACCGAGGTGAATTCTGAAACAGGAGATGTGAACCGCATCAAAACAATTAGAAAAGTAGTTAAGCGAAAGAAGGGACCTGTTGTCGAAACCACAGAAGCGGTAACGGTAGAGAAAGATGACGAAGCTCCCGTGACCACAGTCACGGTAACCAAAGAGGAAGTTCCCACAGAAAAACTCACCGAAACTCAAGAGGAGAAGTCTCCAAAAGGTAAGCCTAAACACAAAAAACACACACCTACACAACACACGACAGACGAACAAATTGATGAAACACTGACACCATGAAACTAGGGAAACAAGGATGTCGAAAGGTAAGTTTACTTACAAGGAATACACGTCTTCACAATACACAAACAATATACACATTTAAGAAACACTAACATCAGTAAAGGATATACTTAAGGAATTACATCTGAAATTGTTGGAGATTTATCAGAGAGAGTCAGCCACTTGATTGAAATCGGAAATGGGTAATATAATACACGTCAAAATAATTAGAAAATTAGTGAAGTGGAGGTAGAAGATAAGGATTTTAACATGCCACCGATATGTTGAGTTTAGAGTAAATCGATGAAGTGTCAGTGACAACATTCACGGTTACGGAAGAGGTTGCTCATTCAGGAAGTATTAGTTATACGATAAAAAAGAAAACTAAAAAGGTTAGTATAAGTGCTCAGAAAACACAATACTGAAAGCATTGTGATAATTTCTCCAACACTAATTGATACAGCACAGGCAGGACTTCAGTTATAAAAAAAATATTTAACGTTCTCGAATAAATGATGTAAACCATTTTGTGGAAAAAAAATATATAATTTATTGTTAAAACACTCTTTTCGAAGTATATTTCAGAGGAATCGGATATCTCGTGAGTAAGGTAAGTTTAAACATATGATTGAAGAAAGGCACATGCCGTATTAAATAAAGTAACCTTAAGCTTCCTTATATTTAAAGTAATGTGTTTTACTAGTATGTTAAGTAAGGATAAGACAAATAAATAAATAAACAGGAAACGGCGTCTTTGAAACAGAAAAGGTACGTAAAAATGTCATTTTTACTACTCTATAAAAGTGGTACGGGACAACACATTTATGACCTTAACAAAAAGGTAAGTAACAATTAAAACTTCAAAATATAAAGTAAATAATTTTCCAACAGTTTAGGACCATATTAGCTCGATACTTTTTTTATTAGAATTTTTATCATAATAATATAATTATTAGTAATATACTTTGCACTTGACTGTCTCCCAAATTGTTAAAATCTTAAAAGACCTGTAAAATAGTCGTAGTGTACTTTATTATTATTATCATATTGTTTACTTTTAATTCGCAGATGATTCTGTTGCATCTGAAGAAGAATCTATCTTACCAGAAGACATCTCGCAACCAATTGAAGATCATAAACCAAAGGAGAAAATGAAACTTAAGCCGACTCCAATTGAACGTGTTTCCTTGAAAATTGACGAAATCAAACAACCTGAACAGTGTCAAGTTCAAGAGGTTCAACAATTTAACAAAATAAAATTTAAGAAGCCAACGCTACGTCCAAAAATAGAGCCTAAGAGTACGTTACCGAGAATTCAACTCAAAAGTCCTATAAAATATATAAAAGACTGGCCACCAATCGAAATTAAGCCAATTATAACATTTATCGGAAGTATAAAACAGAATGGTGAAATATCAAGGAATGTAAAAGAAGCGCGTAAAATTAAGAAAAAACCTAGTAAAGAGGTTAATTTACCTGATATTGACCTTACAGAGTTAGAAAAAACAGAAAAAATCGACACCCCGCATAAAAAACGTAAACCGTCTGTAAATAGTGTTGAGCAAGATATTTCGGAACATGAACTAATCGACAATAAGCCAGAGATAAAATCAGAAATTAAATCTCCAGAAGAGAAGAAAATACCTGCAGACAATAAAACGACTGAAAAAATAGAAGGCAAGAACAAGAAATCGAAACTAACTCCGATGAAAATAGTCAGGGAAGTTTTAAAAGTAGACAGTCCGCAGTTTGTGCAAAATGTTGAAGGACCTCAGTTTACTAAGCTGAAATTAAAAAAGACCACTTCTGTCGCTCCTAAACCAGAAAGTACCATCACTACTTTACCTAAGATTCAACTAAAAAGCCGTATAAAGTACATAGACGATTGGCCTCCTTATACATCTAAAATAATCATTACACACTTGGGTAGTATTCGCCAAAATGGAATCTTATCTAGAAATGTAAAAGAAGCGGCGAAAATAAAGAAACAAATTATTGATCAACCACATTTGCCAGAAATTGAAAAAACTCAGTTAGAAAAGCCTATGTTCGATCATGACGACGTCATGGCCAGTGAAAAGAGGGAGCCAGACGAAAAACCTATTGTAAAAGAGATTGATATAATCGATGAGCCTGAACAATACACAATAACGCCAAGGCGGCCAAGTGTTAAAAAAGTCGATGAAATCGTAGATGAAGTGACCATTAAAAAGAAACTAAAACCTGTTCGAAAATCTTCTGTAACTCTCCCTGAATTTACTGAACCAGAAATAGTTACGTTTAGGCCTAAAACAACTAAAACAAAGGAAGACGTGGAACAAGAATTTAATATTCAGTTAGATTCATATGCAGAAGAGGAAATATCAATGTCAAGTAAAGTTAAGTTAAAACCATTACGACAACCGACATTTAACGAGGAAGCTAATGAAGTATCTATTAAATTTTATGAAGACCAAGAAATAGATACACGACCAGACATAGTGGAAATAATTGATAGTGACACCGAGAAGGATGATAATACATCTAATATTCTCATGCCATTAAGAAAAGTAACAAAAGTCAAAGACATAACTGAGGACTCCATTGTTACAATATCTAAACCAAAAATGAAAGAAGAAGTATCTCTCGATGTTAACGTAGCATTAAATGAAGCTCCAACATACGCAATTAACGATCAAGAAGAAATAATTTTTGATATTAAACCGCAATCACACCAATTTATGGAAGAACTTTCACTTTCTAGCAATATCAGACTTAAACCTAAGAAAAAACCATCCCATGTATTTGAAGCTTCTGATGAAACGATTATACAATTACCAAAAGAAATCCAAGACGATAACCAACCTGAGGAGATAATTATAAGTGAAGGGGAATCTGATGATAATGTCGAAATGGTAATTAAAAGAAAACCTAAAAAACAAACATACAGTGTAAACGAATTAGAAGAACTTAGTGTTGAATTAAAACCTAAAAAAATACGCGAGGATATATATGAAGAAGAAAAACTAACAATTTTAACAAAAAAGAAACCCATTAAACCATCGGAAATTCAAGGTATACTCTATAAACTGTGGATCATCGCTAAAGATTTGGATATGCTTAATGCTAATTACTATTTATAACAATAAATGCTTTGAGTATAATTGCATTTTTATATTTTATTTTTCCGCAATTTAATAGCTATAGCTTTTTACAATACTAAAAATAAAATTAATAATTTACAAAAAAAAATATTTCAGAAGCAGATGCCGCTATGAGTATTTCTAAAGAACAAGAATTCCCAGGTATGATACATTATTAAATATAGAGCCATGCACGTACCATTAAGTTTCGATCAGCACATAATTAATTATTCATTTAAGACATACCTCCTATCACATTCTATATCATATTAAATTATTCTTAATATTTATGTAAATTTTATATTTAGTAAATTATACAAAAAGAAGGCGCTCCTAGACATACTAAATCTTATTTAAATTGTATAAAATAATTTTAGATACACCTACTAATGTACGCAGCGGGGATACAGTTTTCGCAGTATATTCTTATGTGGCGGAAAATGATGAAGCGATCAACCTTGTTGAGGGTGAAAGACTTTACATATTAGGCAAGTATATCAAATACCAAGCGACAAATAGTTTCATTTAAATTTATTTAATAAATAAGCGATTATAATAGTCGTATTTTGCTTAGATAGAACTAAGGAAAGGTAAACCTTTCTTTATTACAAATCTTTATCACACTTTATGTTTCGTCAAGACACAGCAGTGAAGAGAAATTGAATACAGAGTATAAGATATAAATATTTTTTTAACAAGGATAGTACATGTTACTATTTTTTAAATATTTTAATAAAACACCAAGCAAATTAGAAATTAAATCCGACTGTGTTCCAAAATAAAAGTATGTTATGTTATATAAAAAAGAACATGCAAGTAATTGTTCATAACAGTAAGGAGATTATAAAACTACGCAAAATCCATGTTATAATGTACCTTAATTTTTTAGAAACAACAAACCAAGATTGGTGGTTTGTACGTAAGCATCTTACTGAAGAAAAAGGCTGGGTCCCTGCTCAGTATTTAATGGACGAAGCAAATTATACACTATACTTACAAAAGAAGTTAAATGAAAAAATCGATAAACTTCCTGTATTCGAAAGTAAGATTGAAATATATTTTTACTCTCGTATATATATTGATATATTCTTCTGTGATTATTTTCATTCTATTGTAATTTTCAGAGCCAGCGTCAGAAGAACAAGCTATAGCTCCTATATTTATCGAAAAGTTACGGCCAAAACATGCACCTGATGGATCGACAGTTCAATTTGAATGTCAAGTAGAAGGATACCCTAGGCCACAAATTACTTGGTTCAGACAAACGGCTATTATCAAACCTTCACAAGATTTTCAAATGTATTACGATGACGATAATGTTGCAACATTAATTATTAGGGAAGTATTTCCCGAAGATGCAGGCACATTCACTTGCGTTGCGAAAAACGCGTCAGGATTTGCCTCAAGTACTACTGAATTAACGGTCGAAGCTCCACTTTCTGACCACGGATCAGAAATGACAATTTTATCTCGAAAAAGCCTTTCAAGAGAGTCTTCTCTGGCAGATATATTGGAAGGTATTCCACCGACATTTTCTAAAAGGCCAAAAGCACAATATGTAGAAGAAGGTTCTCAGATTTTCTTGGAATGTAGACTTGTAGCTATTCCGGAACCAGAAATTACATGGTTCTTTAAAGGAGAAGAAATTGTACCAGATAATAACATTTCAATTGCAACAGAATCTGATATGCACATGTACTGTAGTGTTCTTAAAATAACAAATGTGAAAAAATCCCAAGAGGGTACATACACTGTGTTAGCTATTAACAGAGAAGGAGAAGCAAGTTTACCTATAGTATTGAAAATAAAAACAGAACAAAAAGAAAAACCTCAAGTTATAGAACCTCTTAGAAATATGACAATTAGAGAAGGGGACAGCTTCGTACTTACAACCCAAGTTGTAGGCAATCCAGAACCTAAAATATCTTGGTACAAAAATAATAAGCCTGTTGACCAAAAGTCTCAAACACCTGATCCTAACACCTATACCCTGACTATCATCAAACCAAAAAAAGATAACGATGAAGGAATATATACATTGAAAGCTGTAAATTCCGAGGGTTCTACAGAAACAAGCGCAGTAATTATAATTGAAGGTAATAGTTAAACTTACCTGTACATAAAAATAGAAATATCTAAACTATTATATGTATACATAAATACATGGAAAATTTACAATCAGAATTATTCCTGAACTTGTACAAATGCATAAATACATATAATAAATTAAATATTACACTAAAAAATTTAGGTTTAAAAAATAGATCAGATTATTTAAAAAGCCCAAATCACGTATAAAGCCAAATTCGTAAACTTTATCGTAATACTTAAACTATGAGATCAAAATATCAAACATCTTCCCCTAATATTAACCTTTTATTCAATAAATATTACGTACTCAGAATACACTTGATGAATCCAATGTTTGAATATTATATTGTGCATTGTTAATAATTATAAGTGGCTTCCATTTAATTTTTTTAATATGTATTTTAATTTTTATTCCATACTAAATACATTTAAGACAAAAAGGATTACTAAATTAGTTTAATAACAATTACCTTACAGAGCCGACTGAAGAAAATGCAGAGCCACCGCTTTTCATTAATAGATTCCAAGAAATAACGGTGAAAGAGAAAGGAACTATAACATTAAGAGCGAAGGTTACAGGGAATCCTGTACCATCTATTACTTGGTACAGAAATAACCAAATAATTACGCCATCTGAGACTGTTACACAAAGTTTCGATGGCGAAAATATAGAACTGACTATAACTAATGTTGATTCAGAAATTGATTCTGGAGATTACAAATGTGTTGCATCAAATAGTGCTGGTAAATCTTCTCATGGGGCACGTGTAACTATCGATGTCGACAAAGTTGTATTTGTTAAACTATTAAAGGATTCTTATGAAACAGAAGAAGGAAATACTGTAATTTTAGAATGTGAAACCTCACATACTGTATCCACTAAATGGTATCTCAATAACAAAGAATTGAGTGGTATGGATCATAGGGAGATTATACAAGAGTCTCGAACGCACAAATTAAGGATCAAGAAGTGTAAATTATCTGACTCAGGTAATATTAAATGTGTAGTGAAAGACCAAGAAACAAAAACAACGTTAGTTGTTCGTGAAACAATACCAGAATTTGTAAGAAAATTACAGGATTTCGAAGTTAAAGAAAGAGATATAGCCATTTTAGAAGTAGAAATCAATTCTGAAACTGCTGATGTAATATGGGTAAAGGATGGTGAAGTCATCAAACCAAAAAAGAATAAATACGATGTTGAAAAACGTGGCAATATTCGTAAACTCCTCATAAGAAATACATCCGTTCATGATGAGGGTGAATATACGTGCACATTACGGGACGACTCGTGTACTGCAGAAGTAACTGTAGTAGAACTGCCTCCAGAAATAATAACGCGTCTTAGGGATCAAAAAACAAGCAAAGGCAATAAAGCTACTTTTGAAATCGAGCTTACTAAGGGTGACGCCTTAGTTAGGTGGTTTAAGGATGGGAACGAAATACAGTTTTCTAATCACATTCAACTTACTATAGATGGAAAAAAACAAAAGCTTAAAATTTATGATTGCAATATAAATGACGCAGGACAATACTCGTGTGAGGTCGGAAGTGATAGATGTACCGCACAACTTACCGTTGAAGAACCATCGATTGATTTTATGCTGCGATTACCAGAAGTTATTGTAGTGCCCGCAAACAACGATGCTCATTTAACCGTAGAAGTACCCGATGAAAATCTTAACGTAACGTGGTATAAAAGAAAAACTGTGATTGAAGATAGTGAAAAGTTTACGTTGATATCCGACAATACTAAACGGACTTTAGTTATACGTAAGTGTACAGAAGATGACCAAACAGAATATTCGTGTCAACTCTTGGACGCAAAATGTTTCACAAAATTAAAAGTAGAAGGTAATTTCCTATTGAACTATTTATTATAAATTTTAATGATTGACGACACTAACCGCCCCACACTACAAATGACACGTTTAGGTACTTGTCATAAACATTGGAACAGATGAATTCATCAATTTCGAATGTTATCATTAACATACATTATTAATAATCAATCCGATTTTTGCCAACCAAAGATCGAAATTTGTCAATTTCTTCTCTGCGAAAAATTATGTAAATTTTTTGTTAGTAACGAACATAAAATAATAAAAGTTATGCGAACAGTATAATTTTTACAATTTAAATACTGTATGTTGGAGCTGCCACCTTCGGGTCTTTGCTTTAATGCAATTATTTTTGTTTTTTTAGTCAATGAATTTGCGCCTAGAATTACGGCCTACGATAAAGAATATAAAGTAAAACGATCCAATGATGCAAACTTATGTGTTCAATATGAAGCTAATCCACAACCGAATGACGAATGGGTGGTTAATTCCAAAATTATTAAAAAATCTAAACACACTAAGCCCTCGATAGATTCAAAATCTGCAAGTTTAATTATTAAAAAGATGGAACCATCTGATGCTGGAGTTTACAAACTTCGCTTAAGAAATAACTGCGGTGAAACAGAAGCGGACATTAATGTTATTGTTTTGGGTAAGCGTTGCGTTTGGCCGCAAATTATTGTCATGCTTATCAACTTAAATTTAAACTAATTATTATGATAGAGCTTTTTTAAACCGCTTATTATAGTATTATTACTCTGCTACGCATTTCATAAAACAAGGTTTTTCAAACAAAAATCATCTAACTTCATACTTAGATATAAACCTTTAAATTTAATTTAACAGACAATTCGATTTAAATACTTTTGTCAATCGGAAAGTTTATTTGTTTATCTTGCACCAATGCACACCTAAGCATTCCGTATTCGTATGAAAAGAAAAATACATATGAAATTTTACATATCACAAAAATTATGTATCTTTTCAATACTATACATACTTTTCTCAACATATATATGCCACATAGCACATATAGTGGAGACTACTAGATTTTTTCGAAATTTCAATATTAATAGATACATTTTAAATATACCTACTATATATTATTATAATATTTAGTTGGATAATTGTGGTAGAAAATCGCTACACTCATTTTCATCATTAATAAACATGAAATTACGTTTGACAAACAGTTTATGACTTAATGAAATGCAAGGTGTGTCCATCGAACCACAAATAATGATACACATATACTGAGCATGTTTACGCAGTTACATTGATCTCACAAAGCTATTTATTTTGTTGCAAAGTCGAGAATATATCGGTGGAGCCAAAAATAGATGTTGCTGTCGTTGGTGATTCGAATTGTCGCCTCCCCTGTGGAGGTCTCAATTCGAATCTAAACCTTCGTATATGCGATTATTTAATTGCATGTACCTAGAAATTAATTGGTCAATGCAACATGTCATATATGATAAAAAATTATTAAATAGAATGATAAAAAATAATTCTATTAAATAATTTACTTATTGAATTAAATATATTTATGCATTTTAATGTCTGCGGATTTATCTGAAATAAAAAATGTAATTGTCTGTAATTACGAACTAATCTATTTTTGTTTTGATATGCAAGTAATACACGACCGGCATGTTAATGTTTTTTATTGTAATCAACAAATAACATGATTTTTCAGATCTGCCAGCCCCACCAGGAAAACCAAAAATTTTGGAAATAGAGCAAGATTCAATAAATATATTTTGGGATGAACCAGTCGATATCGGATATTCCGGCATTATTTGTTATATCGTTGAATACCAAGAGGAACATACATCAGAGTAAGGACGTTGCTTATTCAGCATTACTTTTATTATTATGTGGCCAACTAATCATAAACGGTACAATAAAATGTTTTTTTTTTTACTTTTTAGATGGTTGTCAATTGAAAATGTACCAAAACCTCAAGTCATAATTCCAAATTTGAAAACAAACGCTTCATATAGATTTAGAGTATTTGCTGTTAACGAAGTGGGTATGAGTGAATCTTCAGAAATAACTGAATATATTCAAATAAAGAAAGAGGTTAAAACAGCGGCACCTACTGTGTTGAAGCCGCTCAAAGACATCGTGAGTGAGCCAAATGAAAATATTGAATTAAGTTGTGTATTCGGAGGTACACCCGTACCTAAAGTAACCTGGATTAAGGATGGAAAACAATTAATAAATGCAAATGCCACTTACGTAAATAGAGTTGCCACTTTGACTATACACACATCCATCAGTTCAGAGGGAATTTATAAATGTGTAGCTTCTAATGAACACGGAGAAGTTGATACCACATGTAGTTTTGTAATTCAGCAAAAACCAATTATAAATGTGCCGGAAAAGGATATAAATCAAAAATGCAAAGTAGAAGAAAAATGGTCCGTCACAGCTACCATTGAAGGAATACCAAAACCACAAGTTAAATGGTCCAAAAACGGTTCTACCATAGAAAATTCCAAGAATATCCAGCTGACGTCCAAAGACAACATGCATACAATCACCATTGCTCAGTTAAGCCGTTCACATTCAGGCAAATACGTTATAGAAGCACAGAACAAAGCTGGAACTAGTAATCTAAGTATTTCTCTTAAAGTATTCGGTAAGTTATCTTCTTAAGTTTTAACTAACTACAATTATATTAATTACATTATGTATATATTGCAAATATTTTATATAAGTCGTCATATTTATAATGAAGACTAAATACAAGTTAATAATAATTTAACGTTACTTTTTTATTAATCTGTTTCTTACCAATAAATTGAAAGCAATTGTGAAATATCAAAAATATTTTTTTAGATATTCCAAGTAAACCAGAAGGACCAGTTATTATGAAAGAAATAACTAAGGAATCTGTGACAATCGAATGGAAGCCTCCAATAGATGACGGCGGCCTTGAGTTAATTAAATATGCCATTGAAAAACATGAACCTGAAACGAATCAATGGGTGAGAGTAGCGGATGTAGATAAAGATGTGGAAACATACTGCATACAGCGACTTAATGAAAACTGCGAATATATGTTCCGAGTTTTGGCTCAAAATCCTATTGGAATTTCTGAAGCGTTAGAAAGTGAACCAATAGTTATAAAAACCGCTCTCGGTGGGTACTCTGTCATTACTAATTTTTTAGACATAAAAGTGACTTATGCTTGTAAAAAGCGCTATTGTATAACGCGTTATTCTTATATACCTATAAATAAATTTCAGATGTACCATCGCCTCCACTAGGCCCTCTCCGCCTATTTGGTATTAACTCTGACTCCCTTACCATAACCTGGTACCCGTCAGAAAGAAATGGAGGGTCAGCAATTCTCGACTACTCAGTGGAAATCAAACAAGAAGGCAAAAAATGGAAACATGTAGCAACTGTTACAGAAAACAAGGCAAAAATAGAGAAGTTGAAAACCGGCATTACCTACCAATTCAGGATATGTGCGAGAAACGAAATTGGCACAAGTCTTCCGTACACACCCGACGAAAAAATAACAATAGGGAAGACACTGTGTAAGTTTTAAAATATTTCATCAACCATTTTCCCTAACCCGATTTAATTTATATGACTATGAAGGTGGTACGACACACTGGCTCGACTCCAGAAGCACCAACGCCACATCTACATCTGCTTCATAACGGTAGTGTTAAATGCTGCTGTGTTCTGGTTTGAACGGTTTGATAACTTAAACCTCAGGAGTAGCAATGGTAGTGTGGAAATTGTGCCACAAAGTAACTAAACTACTGCAACTTACTTAAAAAGCCTATTGTAAGGAATTAAGAAGTAAACTCAAATTCGCATGCGCATCAACCGATAGCTTATGAGAATCAAAATCTACAATATTTTCGTTAGAATAAAAAGCACTTCGTAATATAATCAGCTAAATTTTTATTACTTATAATTATGTCATATTAATTAATTCTTTCAGCTCCTCCATCCCAGCCACAGAAGTTCTTAATAAAAGATACAACATCCAGATCTGTTACTCTACAATGGGCAGCTCCAGAAAGCGACGGAGGGAGTATTATAACAAGTAATATACTTATATAATACAATTATTTTAAATTTTAATGAAACAAGTCTTTCTCTATGTATTTGTTTATACTTTATGCATATTTTTATATGTATAAATTTACGAAATCTGCTCTAAGGGTTTGGGCAACATTTTACATTCAAATAATGTGACTAAGGTTTTCTAACGCCAACTCGAGGTTCTAGTGTTTTCTAACGCCAACTCGAGGTTCTAGTAGGTTATTAACGGTAGCTCAGTTCGTTATTGTGTGGATGCAAGCTAACTTACAAATAAGGAGACCGCCTTAGTCCTCAGGAGTAGCACCGCATCTGTGTTCAACTTCAGTTGAAACCCCTGTTGTGTATGGAGTTAGTAACTAATGTCCATGGGGGGCAGTGAGCACTTATAATAGAATTAGGTGGACTGCTTTCTCGTTTCCTGCTTCGTCCAGACGCGCGTGCGGGCGTAAACATGGGCGACAAGAGGAGCCCTGTTAGCGTTACTAAATTAATAATAATTAAATAGAATTTCTATCAAAACATATCAATTAAATCTGAATAATACTGTGCGTAATTATTCGTTAGAATTAGTATAAATTTTCTTTAATGTAAGTGTTTTTATTATGTTTATTTATAACTTCCAGATTATGTTATTGAATACAAAACATTGAAAGGAAAATCGTGGTCTAAAATAGTCACTGTAGGTGGTTCAGTATACGAACACTGCATCGAGAATATTAAAGAAAAAGATGAAATACTCTTCAGAATATCTGCAGAAAACGCCATTGGCGTAAGCTTACCTACTGAATCACAAACAGTTCAACTAGAGAAACATGCAAGTAAGTTAGAAAACACAATATTAATTTTTACTTTTTTAAAGAAAATAAAATAACGAATAAGTCCAAAAATGTACCTACATCCTTGGACTTATTTTATATACTATCGCGGCGTGTGCTTTATTGAAGTCATAAACGAAAGACAACCTAAGTGCAAGATTCATATCCATCTAGCCATTATTCTGTTGGAAGTGGTCCAACACTTGGACAAGTACGGATTGGTAGCCTTCAAACGCCTTTGACAATTCTTTTTAGATAACTCTCAGATATATAGGATTTACCAACTGTTACAAATGATAATACGAATAACTGATTTCGGACATGCTCATAACGATCGAACTTGTTGTCTGGGTCTCCCCAAAACCCAACGGACAGGCGCTACCACTAGGCGCTTACTTCGTTTATCATTATTAAACACATTTCCTAACTTTCAGCTGTACCATCCCCCCCGACTGGGCCGCTGGAGATAAGAACAGTTAACAACAACATTGTAATGACTTCTTGGGGTACGCCAGAATGGGACGGAGGAGCGCCGCTCTTGGGCTATAACATCGCTATAAGAGATGTGACAAAAACTATGTGGATGGAAGTGGGCAAAGTTGATGCACATTTGTTAAAATTCAATATAAGAGACCTGAGCGACAACCATACTTACATGATAAGAATATATGCACGTAACGAGATCGGGTTAAGTGAACCTTTGGAGTCGGACGAGCCTTTCAAAGTTATTCCTGGAGAAGGTAATACTCAATACTTTATAATTACTAGATTTACTACTACTCCTACATATATACATATATATACATTATTAGAGCTGCTAAATAAACTATACTCATTAGTTTAGACTAAAACCTCGTAACCATTTACCTCTGTACGTAATAACAACATAAAAACATGCATTATAGGTGCCCACGCCGACGAGGAGCCGGGTGAGCACACCGAAGCCACCGAGCCCACGTCATTCAGTACACAGACAACCACCTCGTGGCTGCGGGACCACAACATGGATGCAGACATACGCTCGTACGCTCGAGGCTCCTTGTTGCGACGCGACGAATACTTCTTTAGAATATGGCACTACGCTAAACAACTATTCAAGTAACGTTACGCGACGCAACGCAACTCTAACCTGTGATATTAAACAACAAAATATTTATTGTTCATAGTTCGCGGATAGTACCTTGTCTATGTAACAGACGTAAAGTTTAAACAATGTTGTTTTATAATTTTTTATTGCCATTTAATTATTCGTTAGAAAATTATTTATTTTAGACATAAGAACATTATATTTATTTATTTGTAAATGAAACGTAAATTTACACTAAATTATCAACCTATTTGAGCCTCATCTGATATTCATGGGAGACGTATTAAATATAGGTGCAAAATATTTATTCGACAAATCAGAGGAGACTCAAATAAGTTAAAACATATGTATAATTTTATAATCATAATTATGTACTTAATATAAACAAAATTTAAAATTACTTGAATTTTATTTTTTACACATAAGTCGTACATACCTACGTAGTAAGTAGCACGTAGTTTAACTGGGGCGCCAAAGGAATGACCGGTCATCTCCGTATCTTCTGTGCTTACAGAGAGCCACTATAAAAATTATCTTATTATTACAGTTTTTTTTATACGATGGAGTAGCAAACGAACGCGCGTCCGAGTGTTAGTTGCAATTCAAGTACGTATAGGTACACTAACTTCTTTTCGTTTGTTTACAGTACTAAACTATAGTTTCAACTTTCAACTAAGTACTAACTTATAATTAACATATATTCATAACAATAACAATACACAACCGTAGATTACATTATTCATCGTCCGAATAGCTGAGTAGTGAATACTGACAGCAATATTTTAATATCCCGCGCTTTTTCATCTTTTTTTTTCATAGCGTGACTTAACAAAGCAAGTACTCGATTATGCGTCACAGATTTGTATATCCATAGAGTATCATCATATCTAATTAAATTTCTATAATTATTTTTAAAATATCGTAATCAATATAACATAACATTATTTTTTAAATATAAGTAATATTGGTTCCATGTTTTTATTTACGTTTCAAAATACTTGAGGTTTACTCCGTCAAACTTTAAACCACAGATATATGAAAATTGAGTATAATGGCATTTACAACACGTCATTGTCAAAACAATGGCATATTGTCGATTGTACTTTGAATAATTAATACTAAGTTCTATAAGGAGGAATTACCAATCCACTACCTAAATATCGCATGTATTTTTTAGATAATTCCAATAATTTCTTACGTCACAATGTTTTGCTACATTTACTTTTTAGGTAACGTACATCAACCACTAAAATATGTCATACTTAACGGATCACTTATCGTCATTTCGATTATTCGATATTTGAAAGCTTCATTAGGTGTTCAACAGCTGGTCTCTTTAGTGAACCGCGCCGTTCTGCTAGCTTCCTGATATGCTATGTATTCTAGAAGGGATTATTAAATCTGAGAGTGATATAGAGATTTGGCTCATTTCGTTTTAGGTTTTTGTATACAGATATAAAGGAATAAATAAAGGGCTGAGTTGAATGTCTTTGGGACAATATAATTTCTTTTTGTTCGGAGACCGAAAATAAAAGAAATATCCTTAATATAATTAATGTTCGATAGATATCGAATGGTCCGTTGCTTTTGGTCATATGTGCATATAGCCTTAGGGGTAACGATGCTGTTCATTAAAAACATCGATATCATAATATCGATATTTTAAAAAGTGAAACATCGATGTCGAAAATATAAATGTTTAAGAACGATACATCGATGTTTTTTGATGCTTTTTAGAATGTTACTAAGGTTGACGTACGGCCATGATATAGATAGAATAAGCGTTTACCTATATATGCTTACGTGGTACTAGTTATACAAAATCACATTTCAATTTAGTTTTAAGTATTTCAATATTTGTTTTTG
>DWRA01001617.1:0-16356 GCA_018250295.1 Spathilepia clonius
TACAAATTTTTTTCGTGGCTTGCGTTGCATTTTTTCCTTTTTCGTAATAAAATTTTAAAATGTATCGAATATCTTCATTATGTTTACTCATTTTGACACAAAAAAACAAATGAAAAGCGGCAGGAAACAATATTTTACTAAATTGTTTCTTTTTTGAAATGTTACCTTTTAAATAGTATCAATACCAGCCAGATGCAACTAGTACAGCCAAAGAAATTTTATTTAAAAATCATACAGACTATATGCGTAATGACTTTTTCTCCGACCTATTATTTAAACGACTGCTTTGGTACATCTGCTATCTACTTTGATATCCCTATTATATGTCTATTTGATGAAGTACCCTAAATATGTTCCCACTTCGGTAATATAGACATATTAAGGACCGCCATTTCATAATCGTTAGGTTAAATCAAAAATAAGTGATGATTTGTCAATGAAATTGACCATCCGTTCCGCATTGCTCCGACACCCTCGCGCATTGACACTCCGACACCCTCGGCCGGCTACTCTGTATTAAGTATCTGTGTTATCTAAAAAATAGGAATCCAAGGCGGGAGTTATTTTCACGCTTAGCGATAAACGTCTACACGTTGGAAGTGAAAAGAGTGAAAACCGATAGTTAATTCTCTTCACAAACAATATTTCTTTGTTGTTTTTCAACTGTCCACATCATTTGTCTGTCATCATTTGTCTATACATCGGAAAAAAATATATACGCGACGAATAAATAACCTCTTCGGAGAAGGAAGTCGGTTAAAATTGGTGAACAATAATTATACAATAGATATCGAAGTTGTAACTGTACAGGAGCTGAGCAGAGCGTGGCCTGGCCGCTGCCGAGCTGTGGCCGTCGCGCTGTGCATCAGGGCGCAGCGCGAATATCAATATATGTATATGTAAAAATCTAGTACTGTTCGTTAGTCTCGCTAAAACTCGAACACTGATTGTGCTTATTTTGGTTTTGAAGTATTTGTGGAAGTCTAGGGACGGTTTAAAAGGTCGGTAAATATCAAAAAAAAATGCTAGGAATATAGTAAAAACAACAATTTTGTTTTCCCATACAAACAGTTTTAACGTCAGTCATTCCTCCTTTGGCGTTCAGAATTTAGTTATTTAAGTTTGACACATTATTGAACTGTAAGGCGATACGAAGTTTGCCGGGTCAGCTAATACAAATATAAATCCAAAACATGACAAAGGAGACTAGCTGTTTTCGACTAAGACCTCTATAAGAATATGACGTACGCGTTTTAATCTTAAAAAGTCGTTTTGTCAATTTTGTAGAACGTACCTAAATGGAGAAACCATTTATATATACTTAAAAAATCGATATATTTTGGAAATCGATTTATTCAAATATTTGATCTTTTCTTCTGATTATTTTTACTACAAAATCACAATATTTTTTTTAGATATATGCTGATAGATTTATTACTTTGACTGCTTGATAAAATACTATAGATATTTCTTAAATGTGAACAATCAAAAATGTGATTTTTGTAAATACGGGAGTTCACTCGATAGATAAATGCTCGCGATCGGTCGACGCGATCGATGCGTCAATGTCATATCGTGTATCTGGTTTGACATCGTGAATGACAAACGAATCTGTCGTACAATTGTGATTTCCGCGTTACTTATTTATGTTATAATATGTACTTAAGTTATTAAAACGCGTTGATTATTAGTCAAATTGTGTAATAATGAACTTTAATCTAATCTATTGTTTCGTTTTAAACAAAAATATAACTTGAGTCAAATGTTTATTTGAAATAAATATTTCCAGACAAGTTGTTGAAAAAAATGAATGTTTTAGTTGGTATTATAATAAGCTTGTAGGTAACTGGGCCGAACTATAAGTAAAACCGTCAGTCTCCTTTACAATACACTACTTCGAGATATTTTTATAGCTCGTTTCGGAGACGTGTACTTTAAAACGCGCATGTACCCTACACTGGACATCACCAGACACAACACAAGACACGACACGCGACACCACACGACATAGCACACTGCATGACAGCTTTATAACGCTTCATCAAAAAACAAGTAACCACTAACTTGGCAGTACTCGAAGGCACACCGTGGGCGCCCGCCGCGCTGTCCGCCGCCGCGCCGTCCGCCGCCGCGCCCGCTTGCGCTGCTCACTGTACTCAGTGCCAGTTACATACAATACGTATAATTTTCGTGGTGCGCTGAACGGTATGCCTTCTTGTCGTTGAATGGTTTTGGGTATTGTACATATTAAGCCCTTTATATCAATCAATAAATGTAATGCAATCAAATAATTAAATAAATAAGGGGAGCTATTAGGATGTAATATTCTGTTTTTTCGCTGAATAACACATTTTACAAACCATTTATAGTTAGTTATGATGGCTGATGTCTTCCCTTAAGTAGTCCGATATAGATAACATAACATCGTTCTTTTACCTTTCGACCGGTTTTAAATAACTGTTTAGGCCATTATTTTATTAGATAGAGAATTTTAATAAGTTGGCTGCTAAATTACTGCCGTGTTTTTATATTTGTTTTTTTAATACAAAATAGGCATCGATTACCTACGTGCGTGGTCGTTCAGTAAAACAACTCAGTGTTGCCGATTAGGCCTTTCACCTTGTTAGCCATGTTACCTCGTTCTATGTGTTGAACATCAAATTCCACGTTAACTATTTTATTTTGTTAATGGTCTCCATTACCAATAACCTAAATTACCTCGAATAAGAAAAATGCATAAATTCGTTGAGAATCATATGTATTTTTTTTGAATAATTGTATATATTCGGATACATATATTTTATTTATTTTAGTTAAAATAAAAGCAAGGCAACAGTTTATCGGCAACATAATATACATATATCGGATGCTTATACGCTTATTGGTGGAGATAAAAACTTCTAGATTAAATTTACTTTAAAATAATTTCATGGCATTTGCTACAGACCAGGCTTGAGGTTATGATACTTTGGCATATCAAAGAATATCCAAAATAAAAACATGACAAATTATCGTTGATACCAAAAGTTTTTAAGTGTTCCAATAAGAAAGCGGCAAAAAGCTCCGTGCTAATGTCGATTCATAATTACTTCCACATTGATTATATAAAGCATAATAAGATCTAGGGCGCGTACTGTTCACGTGCACACTATATCTACACGCAGCGTCGCCTCGAAGTCGTTACGACACCAGCTCATAAGGTCCGTTACTATGCACACTAATCATTTAAATCCCTGATATTATAACATCAAAGTTTGATGTTATAATATAGGAATGATGTGCCCCAACGCTCGTTGCTTTCCACGAGCTCGTGGAGGCCACCTTTTCGAGGAGCGTGAACGGGGCGACGCGGTGCGCAGATATGACGGCGGCGGCTGCACCAGGTCGGACACTATTATTTGCTTAGGCCAAGGAATGATCTTTTTACATTTTTTAATACTCATCCACTATTTTCGGTCACTTATTAGAACTATGATATTAACGTATTATTTTATTCTACAAAAAGTAATACTTTATTTGGCACGATTTTTGCTGTTACAATCTTTTTAATTAGACGCAATAGGACCTTTTCTAATTGTGTTTCGCGATAATCTGCGTATTTTATGCGTCAGTTTATATTTGTAAGTGTACGTAATACCTATCATATCATAGTCTTTTAAGACTATGATATGATAGGTATAACTTGGAGCGGTACTTTAGTACCGCTCTAAGTTATCGTTACTACGATAACAACGTAACCAAGGTCAAAGGGTGGTAGAAATAGTGATGAATCTCAGAGATCATTCCGTAGCGCCGAGCGGACGATAGGCTCGGCCTGTTTTAGCCGCCTGAAAGTCGTCGTGTTGTGGGTGAAGGGTGGTGTGGGTGGTATGAGCGTGTGGCGCGGCGAGCTAAACCCCTATCGACGTCGTCGACAGTTCGTGCCCGACGACCTGAAGGATGACAAGTACTGGGCGCGCCGGCGGAAGAACAACATGGCTGCCAAACGCTCGCGGGACGCGCGTCGCATGAAAGAAAATCAGATCGCGCTGCGCGCCGGCTACCTCGAGAAAGAGGTGAGTGGTCCGGCAGCCTCCGCCCCGGCGGAGCGCTCGACTTCACCGCCTGCGGTGTATCGCACTCGCCTCTTCATCTGACCCCTACACTCATTTTAAGTATCTAGTGTTCACTCTGAATTAAATATAATTATGCACGCTATGTTTTGATATATTTCAACGGTAATTTTTCAGAATATGGGCCTACGACAAGAAGTGGAATTGCTTAAGAAGGAGAACCACATCCTACGTGAGAAGCTGTCCAAGTACGCGGACGTGTAAGCGGCCGCCACCGCCACAGCACAAAGCCACACGACATGTGAGCTATTTTGCTATTTATACTTTACAAAATGGGACGACATTACCAGCAGTTGCACTGCTGCGATGTACTTATTCTTACACATTAACGAATGAGTCATATCATTAGTCTATCACAGACACGCGCCGGCTCTGGCATTAGAATACAAATAAAAGATCCCTCACAGACTAACTTATTAAATTGAATTTGAATCATCCCTCCTCTTGGTAAGACTCGATAGGATGTAGTTGATCCCTATTATTTTTAAACTATAATGTAAAATCAATCTGCTCCTGCTTAAATTCGGATAAAATGAAACACCTCACGAAGAGTAAAGTAAGCCTTTAATTATATACTAGCTGACCCGGCGTACTTCATACCGCCTTAGAGTTAAATAGTGTATCATAGTTCAATAACTAAATTCTGAACGCCACTTACTTCACAGACTTGAGATCCGATTGTATGGGAAAATGAAATTGTGGATATTAGTATTGTTCTTACATTCTTTTCATATTTCTCACCTTTTACATTTTCCTTGCACATCTACAAATATTTCAAAAGCAAAATTAGTCAAATCGGTCCAGCCGTTCTCGAGCTTCAGTGAGACTTACAATCTTCATTTCATTTTTATATATATACAGGTTGTCCCGCAAGTTCCACGACAAACTTGAGGGGTACGTAGTATAGAGGCTGACCTCACAGATAAAAAAACACCTTAGCAAAAGTTTCACCGTTTTTGAGATATCGATGGCTTTTTAACTTTTAAAAATTCGTCCCTTTTAATCTTATCTTATAGTTAAATGCAGGTCTGTTTTATTTTTCCTGTAAAATACTAACAGATAGTTGGTCTATCATATTCAAATGTTATTTAGTAAACGTGCATTAGGGAAACATGAAAAAATAGCGAAATTTTTTTGTAATATTCTAATAATTGTTTCTCAGTTTTGACTACCTTCGATGAAACAAAATATACTGAGCTATAATTACACATTACGTAAAAACTTATTTATTTAACAGAGATTTCAGAAATGTATCACACATAATATTTAGAAGAGATAAGAAAAAAGTTAAGTCTGTTTTGCAAATAAGGAACCGCGATATACTAAAATCTGACTAAAGGGTCTTAATTTAAATTACCCTTCTTACCGGCCAGGACGTCCTAATAGTACAAAAGCACATCATTACCTAATTCCGACATAGTTTGGACAGTCCAGAGTCAACCTTTTTATCATAGTGGATTGCTTAATACATATTTGTTTGCTTAATACACTTTTGTCTACCTTCACGTTACTGTAAAATGCGAGGAAAAAACAATCGATATCTCAAATACGGTGACACTTTTACTAAGGTATTTTTTTTATCTGAGAGGTTAGCCCCTAAGCTATATACCCCTCAAGTTTGTCGCGGAACTTACGGGACACTCTGTATATAGATAAGATGTACAAATTTTAGGTCCGATTTATTTACACCGTACGTACGTGTCCGACGCGACACGTGGCAAAACAGAATTATCGTCCAATACAACGTGTATGTGTAACTACCGCGCGTACACGGGCCATGCCTGTAAAATATATTATACACGAATATATTTTTACCTGACACAGTACGTCACAAACGCGCTTATCTAGGCGCACGGAGTTTTTTATTATTATATACTACCTATATCCTAAATTACACAACCAAATAATATACTTTAAACTAATAATTTTATCTTCATAAAATTATACTGAATACAAAATTATTTATTTTTATATAGATTCATGTTTTCTTCATGAAGAAGACACTTCAACTTCACATAAAATTTCTTTCACTCATAGCTATACAGTACCGGACTCTTTGTAGAACTAATAGATAACAACATTGTTGATGAACTTCATGTTCGTCTATACCAAACCCTTTAGTCAGCGCACGCCGGTATATCTTCACATCTTGCCCAATTTCCGCTGACTACATATACATATGCCATTATTTTTTTCTTAAGTTATTGTTCAATCATAATAAAATATAGCCTATAGTACTTATGAATAGTGTAGCTTTCTGATTGTGAAAAAAATTTCATGATGCTAAGTTTAAGAAGCAAACAGTTTACCCTTTTTTGTTTTTCCTTGTATAAGGAAAGCTAACGCTGGGCCCCGCGGCCCGCCCGAGCGCGGGACGGGCCGCGCGCCCGGCGTGCCGCGTGCCGCGTGACGCATGACGCGTGCCGCGTGCCGCGTGACGCGTTACGTGACGAACGCTCTTGTTGCAGGTCGCGGGCCGCCGCGCGCTCCGGGCACACGTCTTTGACATCTACTTGTGAAGCTTTTAATATTCAGTTTACATGTACTCTACTGACTAATTGTATTGTATTGTATTGTTAGCTATATGAAACTATTGCTGTGACTTTGGTCCGCCCTCCCCCTCCCCTCCCCGTGGCACTCCGGATGTTGTACCCCCGCCCGCTGTTGTTGTTGTTTCCTGTAAAGATGTATTTATGTATCGATTCGCCGATCGGTCCCCTGATACGTTAGTTAATGAAATGTTTTAAATCATGTTGTTGAAGTGCGCCACGCGCATGTTATAGAGGCGAACCGATCGGCGCGTCGAGTGCCGTAAGTTATACATTTCGTTCTTTTATGGTAGAAGTAAAGGATATCACAGTTACCGTAAGTTACTTAGTTTAATAGGTGAATCTTAACCAAAGTTCCGCTCGAGCCCGACCGCCGGCCGGCGGCGGCGGCCGCGTCTGTACATACTAGGGTAGGCCACGGCCGTGCGGCGCGTCCGCCGCGTCCGCCGCGTCCGCCACGTCCGCTACGTCCGCTGTCCGCGCGCCCGGCGGCCGGCCGCCGTCGCCGCTCCGCTGAGATTACACCCGCGCCCGTCGTCAAGTAGTGAGCGAACACTAGTTTCGTTTCGACTTTACTTAGTGGATAGTTTAAGTAGTCCGTAGATTCCGTAGCGTAGTCGTTATTAGTCTATTTTTGTTATGGCCGTAGTTGTTAACGTTTTTGAAAGTTTATATTTTATTTTTTTTAGTTATAAAGAGACTCGCGTCACGGCGTCGACGCGGGGGCCTCGGCCCACGCTCGTACATCTGGACGTTCCTCCGCAGTTGTGCACTACTCTATCTGACTCGTGCTGACGTTATAATATATTTTTGTAGGTTTTTGTCGTTGATAAATGAGTCAATTGAATGTTTATTGAATTGAAATAAAATTAATGTTTATGAACTAAGACTAAGAAGTTGTTGCATTTGAAAGTATTTTATGAATACAAAGCGAGAACAATAAGATGTTTTTTCTATAAAGGTTTACATGCGAGGGATTCCTATAGGAGTGACGGTTGATCTTTTGAAATGCACTGTTTCATATCAAACGATATTATAATTATGTAATCGGCCGCGCGGCCGGCATTTGATATACCGTCTTGTTTGTTAAAGGTATACTTTAAATTATGCAATGTCATGTATATGGTCCTCATACAGTATACATAATACTCGTAAGTAAAGTTTGTCCGAGCCGCACGGCGCACGTGCGCGTGCGTGCGTGCGTGCGTGCGTGCGCGTGCGCGTGCGATGTGCGAGGGTGCGCTCCGCGGAACCCTCCGTCCGCTGCGTCCGTGTCGAGTTCGATGCTCGCCCTCTCCGTCATCGATCTGTTTCGCCTTCGATGTGAACACCAGCACTGCAACAACATAAAACCATATTGATTTACATGTACGAGTAGTATTTCGTTTGATTTTAATTTATATGGTTCTATGGATTGAAATAAACGTTAATTGTTGTATTTATGTTTATTTATTTGCGAGGGTCGCGCGGCGCCCGCCGCCGCCCCGCCTCACTGAGCCGCCGTTACGATTCCTGATCGCTGTTTTATGTAATAAATCGTGGTACAGTACCTTGCACAACCTTGACTTTCATTCGCCGCCGAGACGAACAGGCGACCTCCAAACATCCCCAACACCAACAACCAACACCCCCACTCCCCCAGTCACCTACTTCGACGATCGGCAGCAACTGAAACTCTTATTGGAATTCTTACTTTTCTTGACGAATAACATAATAAAACGTGAAATTCACGTAATTGAGTAAAATGAAATTAATTGATACCGAAGTTACAGTTTTAAGGAAACTTAACAGAGATATATAACTATGTTAAATAAAATGTAACTTTTAGTTATAAAATGGCGACTACCTAAGCACGAGTAAGCTAAAAATATACTCGTACATATTTTTGTCTTTGAAATACAAAATCATGCCGATTGCGTTGTGTACATAGTAAAATCTTGGATGAGTACGTAATTACTTGCGTAATACTCGTTTGGTATTCGCTACGTTGTTAGCACAAGAACCCTCCTACGAGCAGTGCTGAGCGGAAGTGGCATGAAAGGGACACTATCAAATAACCGGTAAATTAAAGACGACTTCGAGACAAGACAACTTTTTTCGTATGGTAACCTTGATGCACTTCCGTTTGCGGTTAATTTTATACTCCTGACAAGGTTAAACATACAAACGGAAACGTGCGAGTGTTGTTATTGCATTAAATAGTATTTTTCTGTTATAACTTTGAGACGTTTTATCGAGTGCTGCGAGTTACTTATTTATGTGTGAATCACTGTTTAAAGTAGGCTAGTCATACACGCAAGAACATAGGGACAGTAAACTTTAATTTTATATTTTAGTTTTTGTGAATATATTATAAATTTTATTATGATATTTATGGAAGGGCACCCCCTATCCGACGTAAAATTGTTGATTTCAAATGTTAAATATCTTATCAATCACTATTCAAGAAACCGATTATAAATGTATGAAAAGTCAATTATAATTTTAAGTTTATTTTACTTTGATAAAATAAAACCTATCAATATTGCTGATTTCTGTTTAAGTTACATAAACGTGTTTACTATAATAGTCTTTAAGATGAAAACAGAAAGATTTAATAATAACAATAGTTCCAATCACTTCAATTTGATTTATAACATAGATAAGTAATCATTGTACACATATTTCCTCGATACTAGATACTGTCCCTTTCAATACGGTCCAGTTTTGAAGGGGGCAAAATACACAATTTTATAAAATGCTAATTAAGATTATTCCTTGAAGGTAGTTAACTCAGAATAACAATAATTATTAACAGTAGAGACGCATTCTTAACAAAGTTTAAGTAACACTCCAATCCTATTTGAAATTGATAACGATTAGTTAATACTAATTCAACAACTACCATCCGGCAATGACTATCTAAAATGTCTTGGGCCGTGTGCTCGTTGCCTAATGAAAGATAAAAATAATGTAGTTAACATTATATTATTGTATACATGTTATTGCGAAGACGGTAGAACTTCTTGTATTACGACTCCGGCAGCACGGGCAGCACCACAGCCACACGTATTTCTGCCTAATTACATTTGTATTAAATGCCGGAGTATTCCGGCTTAAAGGGAAAGGAGACATAGATCCTTATCGGACATGTTCCATCATAACCCTCAAAAGGTAACAACGCCTCTGTGGTCGACCTAAGGCAGGACTCTTCTAATTTTGACAGTGGCGTCTTGCCTGCAAGTGAACTGCACATTATGGAGCGGGGCACCAATTATAAAGTAATGCTGATAAACCAGATATTTATAAATAGTAGGCAACAATGACACAATTAATAAAAATGCAGTTTGACAAAAACACAATGGACTTCTACGTCCCTATAAAGTAAAAAATAATAAAAATATGGTCAAGTACATGCATACATGTACGAGCACATAGTTATAATTAAACCTAAATCTACCGTTCATCTCCAGTCCTCTCCTCCTCTGTCCTACAATATCAACACTGAAACACTTTAGTGAAATAAGTACCCATCTATTGAAAATCTCTCACACTAAAACTACAGCTCTACTCTACGTACCTACGACATGAAATTTTCAACTGTGCGTGAAGTTCAATTGGCCAAAGGAGTTAGGTATGAACAAAGTAAAGTGCTCCAAGGAATTATGGCTTATCGTTATAATTTTGAATTTTGAGATACACATTCAATTTTGATTCCTATACCAAAGTTGGAACGTCTGGGATAAGTATACCTCGCTCTTACCACACCCTTCGAAGCAGAACATAGCAACGCATGATGCTGCTGTTATTAGGCAGAAATAGGCGTAGCGGTGGTGCCATCTGAGTCGGTCCTGAACGAGTTCTACCACCTTTGAGAATTTCACGTGTTTATATGTAGATCTATATACCGTAGCTATTGGTGTTCTACGAAATAAGTACAGCTATACATACGAAGTAACCGAACGTACTCCATAAGTTAAGTAACATTGTCCATGATCAAAAGGTAGGAAGGCACCTAGCGTGCCGAGCAGAACACAGCAAACACGAAAATCATAGAAACGGTCAGATTAGTTTCTGTCTGTGGGGTGCTTTAGGGAAAATAAACACATACTTATTTGCAATATATGTTTATTGACTTTCTTTGTAAGACTCGGTCACAAAATATTATGTGCTAAAGATTCGTTGTTATTAAAACAGATATTACTTAACTTAGCGTTGTTGATTGCCCTTCATTATTATGTACATTAGAAGTGCAGCTTCACTGTGCAGCACATCAAGATCCAGAGTCACTTAGGATTTGAACGCGAAAATCCTCGTGTAACTCGACTTATATGGGATACTACAAATACCTGAGCTGTTATATCAAGGCGAGCAAAAGTATCCACATGGGGTACTTTCAATATTTATTCGTTAACTAGACCTAGTACATGAGCTAAGCGTGTGTGCGTGCGGCGTGTGCCACAGTGCGTCGCACAGGCCGCACGCGCGTCTACGTACATAACGTTTACATTAGTTTCACATTCTAAGCTTCCATGACGCCTTTACCTTCGACTGCTCCTACATGCATTGATAATAATTAATATTTGATAGGATTGTTTATGTCTTTTTATATATTTTTACTATACAATAGTAAAATATTATATAATAAAATATTGTGTATATGATCACATTATAATTAAGAATCTACTCTCTTATTATTTGTATTCAAGTTACTCCAAATAACGTAAAATAATTTCTCCATAAAATAATTCCATGTATAACTATAACTAATTAACAATATCTATGTCTATGTGGATACTCAACCGAATGCGAATACCACGAGCGACAGGTGTAACTAAATTTATACAGGTATATAGAGCTAGCTAGATAGCTTAAACAAAACAAAACATCGTGTCGGATACGTTGACTCGTCCCCACCAAACAATATAAAATGTTCAATGGTTGCTTCGAGTATTTTATTGACTCCCAATCCTTTCAATAACATTTAATAATCGATTTTTAAAACCTTATTACTTATTTTGTACAAATATAAGTATGAAAGCCAAAAATATGCGTACCTGTAGGAAGTACTATTTAACGGAGGTCAATCTATTTTACTATCAGAGTATTCAATCAGTACATATTACATAGACAGATATTTTTTATTGTAAGGGGTAAACTTTGTCCGTAAACTACAATTGTTATATAGGTATGTATGTAGCTGATTAGCAATGTAATAACACACTTTAAAATAAATCTTATTTATTATAATAATAAGAATAATTAGTATTTTCAAATTCCGTAGTTTACTATGTACATAATCATTGTGATATAAATTTTAAACGAAAATAATACATTTATTTAAAAAATATTTTGTCTGTATTGGACGCAATGTCAGCGGACATCCATTTGTGAGCGGTCACTACTGCAGTGGTTTTGCAAGGAGGCGTTCGCAAGGTGACCCGCTTTAAATATACGAGGAATGCTACTAGGTAAGCGTGGGGCGCGTCACGGGAGCCAGGCGCGTCGCTGCCCGCGCCGGCGCGTTCAGGAAGCGACGGTGGCGTTGAGCGGCGCGGCGTCGGGCGTCTGGAAGGAGCGCACGATGCCGAGCAGCGCGGTGTAGGTGCCGGCCAGCAGCCCCACCACGCCGATGATGAACAGCAGCGCGTCCTTGGCGAACACGGCGGCGCGCGCCGCGCTCGCCTTCTCCGGGAAGCGCAGGCACGCCTCCATGAGCGCCGGGAAGCAGATGCCCAGCGCCGACAGGCACAGCGCGCCGAACAGCGATATGAACAGCCCCAGTTGCGGCACCGCCACCGCCAGAACGACTGCAACCACATTACCGTACCGTTGTATAGTATTATTATACATTACCGTATTATTAAATTTCCGTTTATAGTATTATTATACATTAAGCGGAAATTTAACGAACAGTCAAAAATATAGTATTCGCAAACTTTTGTACTACAGGAAAATTGGCATATAATTATTATAAGTATATTAATCATTTCGATGGCGTAAACAACCTCAAACAATTATATTATACGGCACATACCTGCCCCATACGTGCCCGTAACTGGCAACCGCTGCCTATGGACGTCTGTAATCCACTCCAGATAGGGCTAGAATCCTACATAAAGTCGACCAAAGGAGTCCTTCACAAATTGACGCACAGAATTTTGTAGAATGGCGGTGGTGGGCTAGGAAACTTTGGCGATACGGCGTAATGACATAACTAACCAATAACCTTATAAGCCGCTAGCGTTATAGAACGTAACGTCATAAAAATATTTTTTTATCTGACGTGTTTCCACGTTGTGTCTCAACACATACATTGATTTTGACGTGATAAAACGTTTCTTTATTTATTATTTTATATGACATGCCAACAGCATAACATACAGATATTTTACAAATAACATTATGTGATAAAATTAAAAACACTGGTATGCAAGCCAATTAAGACATCAGTTCTACTGAGACACCGGATAAGTACATTTCTTTGTGACCCTTTCCCGACGACAAATTTTCTGTTCGTCCCACTCGAATACAGCTACTTGAAAATATTAGACGGTAGCAGTGCGGAGGGCGAGTACGCACAGGTAACGAGGCACAGCACGACGCGCAGCGCGTACTCGGCGGCGCGCAGGCGCGCGGGCGCGGCGCCGCCCAGCCGCGGCCGCACGTAGCCGCGCCACAGCACCTCCACCGGCACGTAGCAGTGCAGCCCGTAGCTGATGAAGATCGCCACCGCGAACATCACGATCACGCTCGTGGCCAACCTGCACAAGCACAGCCACCACCGTTGCTTTGCAACATATACCATGGAATGTCCTCTCTCAACTGCCTACGAATAATTTAGTTATGGCGCACTTTGAGCTCCTGTCATCGTGCTTTATTGGGATTGCTTTACTTAAAGATCAGAATAATATATTATAACTGTTACAGATATTAAAATTCCATCATTCGGTAAGCTACTGTTCGCCGCATTTAGAGAAACAACTGAAAGTTATCTCTACGTAGCTCTGCCGCTGAGCACACTAGGTTTTAAAATAACAATCCTTAACAGAAACCCCCAGGTGTCCTTCATACTAGGGCAAGTCTGAAGAAATCGAGGTCATCGTGAAAGTTTTTTTACTTAAGTAGTCATAGTAACATACGAATATTTGAATAGGAATAGGACCTAGTAGGTAGCTTTAACTTTTATTTTATTTTACTCTTGGTTTTCGAATTTAAATAAAATATAAATCAATTTATGTTTTAAAATTCAGCTAACCGTATTTGTCCCAGAAAAATTAAGAAAACGAAGATATGGAAGACATTTAACACCGACCTTTATACTTTTTAAATATATATTTGTAAAATGTGACAGTGACAACCTTAACCTTCGAACAACATTCCTGAACTAGTTACTTAGAATTGATTAAACCATCCAGTTAAAAAAATGGGTAACCAAAAAATAATTTTAATGCCTATTTAAGTTAACAAATGAATGAAGAGGTAAGCACGGCCGAGGGAAGATACTATAAGACACTTATATAAGTGTCAGTATTATTGACAATAGGCATATGCCTAGCATAATACAGTATTTAATCGATACGAGTTTTCTTTAGGTCTTCCTTTAAAGGATTGTAAGATTGATATTCTCGACAAAAACAAGCGCTGAAAGTAGTCGAGTATTAAGATCATTAATATGTATCAGATTCGCATGTAACGTATATACTAATAAATTAATTATTAACAGTCATTAATAGCATGAGCAAGTACATACTTCGATATCAATCAGCGGCGCGCAGCTCGGCGCCGCCGCGGTCCGGAGGCTGCGTCGTCTGGACTTCGTTCCATCTATTTATACCTTATTAAATGACACTTAACTGCCCGCTGCATTCCGTTGTACGGGGTTATTATTCAATCGGCCTATATGAAGTTCTAATAGTTCACGATCGCATGATGTATTCTAATCGGAGATGAATCGCGTCCGCCGTCACGAATGGCTATGAGCTTAGGGTAGATACAACGTGTGTATGTGAGCGTGTCGACGTGTGACCGATAGAATTGGCGACACTAACGGTCCTTGGGGCAAGTCGAGGGTGATGGAGTCCCTGCACTGCGAGGAGCAGAACACGTAGCCGAGCGCCCCCACGGTCACGTACAGCAGCACGATGAAGGTCATGCCCACGTTGAGCACGCCGCACGGCCGCCCGAACGACTTCGGCGTCTTCATGTTATTCTCCAACGCGATCACCTGCAAACCGCGCCCCCGCCCCGCAATCACTTAATAACGTTTTATAAAAAAATACCCACTACATATTGTAGCAATCGACCCATGGCAATAGTTGCTATATGTTGACACCATACAATATACATGTATAAGAATCGTTCGCTTCGTAATGAGCATGGCTATGAAAAGTTGGGTTATTCGCGCAGCACACTCTATCCGAGTCGCACATTTAACTCACCACGCCGACCGCCGTAAGAGCGAATAGGATGGTCCCGAAAAATAGTGGGAAAGTCGCGGGCGATCCCCACAGGTCTAACGGAGGAGGAGGATCCGGCAGGCCTTGCTTCTTGCCGGACACCAGGAAGTAAATAATGATGCCGAGACCGACGAACGTCATCACGTTGGCGAGAGCCGAAAACGGCGCCAGCAGCTTAAGGCTGGGGATAAGGTTGAACGCGATCAGAGGACCCAAGATTATCAACATGTGAATCTTGACGTTCATCTCGTAGTAAGGATCGCATACCTGAAAGCAATACAACAAGTTAGATGTGACGTTAGAGCCGGCGAAGGGAAGGACGTGACGAGCGGGTCGGGGCGGCGGTACGTGTTCGTGAACACAGTCGTGCGACAATAGGCGAGCGCTGACCCTGCGCGCGTGACGCCCGCCCACTTAAAGCAATTGCCGGGTCGCCGGACGCCGGGCGACGGCGTGACGACACCGCGCCTCCCTACGCACGTGACCCACTTACCGCAGCGTCATACGTCCATACATTCACCACTCACTTATTATAAGAGACAGGATGACAATTTATTTAGATATCAATAGTACACTGACTCTTTAAAGTCAGTATGTATTATTAGGCCGTATTCTCTTTTTTTATTCCTTGATCTCACACATTACCCAGATACATTACATGCTATTCATATTTATGAAAAGCAGCTTTGATACTATCTCTAAGTAATATATGATTACCAAGTACAAGGTTTGAAAGCATATCCGCCTGCTACTATCTGATAAAATTTATTATATGTTACTCTAACACTATTTAACAATTCACCCTAATGTAATTAAGCTTAATGGTAAAATTTAACTAATCATATTTCACCTTGATCTCAAAAGGTAATATAGGTATCGGAGGAAAGCCACCAAAAATGATTTCAGTACGTAAAATTAACAAAATATCATTACTTGAAATTTTGAAATTTTTCAAAAGCGTAGGAAGGTATCTTTTTTTATTTTAGAATTCCTTCGTCAATTCGAATCCTATTTAAAACTAGTAACGTCACCACGAACAATGAAACGTCGATTAATAAAGTAGCAAGAGTGTAAAGCAGCGGTAAAGTTAATGTCCTGGGTACGCAGTACACGGTACCTTCTTGATGTTGTCTGCGATGAAGACGATGTAGACGCAGCAGATGCCGAGCTGATAGACGACGAGGAAGACGTCGACGGCGAGCGCGGTGGGGCGCGCCAGGCGGCGCAGCGGCGCGGGGCCCGCCGCCAGCGCCGTGG
>DWRA01001618.1:0-16354 GCA_018250295.1 Spathilepia clonius
ATTCGTCTTTGTGTGTGTCCATGGCACCCATGACACAGGGAATCCTAGTGTGGGGCTGTGAGTGTAGAAAACGTCTTTCACGCTATAATTTATTTACCGTTAAAACATGAAATACGTTTCTAATATATGTATAATTTTTAAAAATCTAACTTTGATTGGGATTCAAACCTCGGATCCCTCGACTAAGAGAACGAATTTTAAACCACAAGGCTATCACTACTTCGACCAATGAAGTACCGACTTAGTATTAACTTCTATAAAATAGTACGCCCTGTTATGATACGTACTAAACAAGGATGCAGTAAACCTTGCAGGCTGATATATGTATCCACAACCAGTCTCAAGCCTTTTACGAGATTAAAGGCGCGGCGGTTAGGAATTCATGGAAAAATCTGTTTACTAGTAGGGAGCGAGGAAATATTAGTTTTACGTAGTAATCACTTGCTTTATTCAACCTTGTACTACTATATTTTCATAGAAATATGATATATTTGCTACATTAAGCAACAAAGTTGGGATTACTGTACCAATGCCTTCGTGGTCTGGTACAGAGAGTTCCAGGTTTGATCCTTGTACAAGCACACGTAAATAATCATTTTTACTCTAGGTCCACCCTTTAAACCAGAATACAGCAACACTTAACACTGCTGTTATTAGGCAAAAATAGGTGTGGCGGTGGTGCTGCCGGAGTCGAGCTGCGAAATGCTCTACCACTAATAATATTATAATGTGACTACAAATTTAGAAAGCATTATTTGTAGTTACATATATTTATTATCTACATCTAATTTTTACACGTGATATATCATAATGTTTTTATTTCGATAATGACTTTCACACTTAAAACATTATTCGAGAAATATATTATGTAATGGTGAAAGTTTCATCAAGATCTATTCAACAGCGGGCGCAATTAGTGCTCTTAGACAGACAGATAGATATAAATTCTTATGAGGCTCTGTCGCGCTTCGGTTGTGACGCGATAGCAATATCTATATTTAAGTCATAGATAAGTAGAATTAATTCGTTCTTATATCTGACAGTATCATAATTTTGACACTAGTATTCTGAGGTGGTATGATTATTTTTATTCTCCTATAACAAAACTTTAACAACAGAACAAAACAAAAAGACATTCAAAAATGTAACGTGACTGTAATATCGCTTTTTTGCTTCAATAACGTGTTATCTTAAAAAACACAATTTAACAGTAGAGCATATTTTGAATTTCTAAAAATTATTTTACTTAATTGTGTGATTTGAGATAGTTAAGGTGTTAAAGTTTTCACGTAATCTATAATAAAGGTAAAAATAATACGCAATTAAAAAAAAAACATTTTTTTTTAAATGTAAAAAATGCTCTACTGTAAAATTGTTTTCTAAGATAATACGTTATTGAAGCAAAGAAGAGATATGATCGAAATGTTAAACCTGCCACAGTTTTAACAAACTACGGTGCGCGGTTGCTTTTTCTGCGCACAACTCTAAAACTTTTTCTAGAATAAAAGTAGACTAATTTACTTCGTATAACATCAGCTATAAAGCCAATATAAGTGCCGTGAAAGTCTATCTAGCCAGGGTTATGCCCAAAACCAATCACGTGTACGTGGCCACTCCTGAGGACTAAGATGGTCGCCTCATATGTACGGATGTCAGCCAGAATTCTTGTAAGCATACTTTTACCGCCTCCATGGTCAAATCATATTGCTTGGACCGCCTTTTAAACTTGTAGGTATAGCATTATTTTTTTGTCCTAATTCGACAAAAAGTAACAGGCTTTCCTGTATAATTGAAAACACTGAACCGCTCAGGAAAGCTCGTAAAAGATACAGTATTTGTGTGTACGCTTATCTTTAATACAATATTAAGTTGCCGCTATCACTTAAGTGATTCGTGGTCCCTATGTCGTGAACTTTGACCTTACAGAGCTTTCAGGGTATTAGCCATTTGTTTGCCAAATGGTGACCACGCCTAATGGTGGGCCGTGAAATATGGAAATAGTATTGCTACCATTTTTATTTTAATGGAAGCATTTAGTACCTCTTAGTGTAAGTGGGGTAATATTTCAAAGGTAAGATTCATTATTCAAAATTAACTCGTACAGGAATATGCTTAAAGTAACGAGTGAATCGTATTTTTCACCAACACTTTCAAAATAATTCCAGTATTTAAAATTGCATCATTTTTTATGTATTATCGCTTCGAGACACTGCATGCGATAAGGTAGAAATAAACGTAGCATCGTTGCTTCAAAATTCTACTTTTAAACTTCAATTAAATTATTATACCTACTCGTTATTTTGTTTTATTTTTGTTGTTAAAGCCGTCGTATATGTTATTACTTATTAATCTATTTCTTATGTAGTTAATACTGGTCCATTTGTTGCCAAAGTATTAACAAACCCTACATATCGCAATGGATCGCTTTGCCATACCGGCAAAGCGATCGCTTTACCGGTATGGCACATACAGGATTTCGGATTGGAATCCCGTTTAAATTATATCTGTGATCTGGCTGTTTATTAATTGTCTTTATATGTTACAAACATTACACTCACTTAAAATGAATTCTAGTGCAAAACTATAAGTGCAGGTCGCGTTATTTATATATAAACGACTTCGCACGTGTATATTATAATATAAATAATACAAATTGTTTGTACCCCCAATTTTACAATAAAAACTACTATTCCTTATTTAAATTCTTTAGAAATAGGTGTTTTAGTATTAGTACCCTGAAATCAGGTTAGGATAATAGATTGCAGGTTACTAATATTATAATACTACTACTACGATATACATATACCTATACAGATACCAAAATTCTACTAGTAAGTCATAAAAATATAGGGTATAAATGTACATATGATACAAAGATTGCGTGAAAACGGCTAGACTAAAGACGGCGTGGGATATAGATCTTTGATAGGGCGTGTGTGTGGTGTGTACTGTCAGGAAACGTCAGGCAAGTTAACAGGCGCAGATAGGGACTGTGATACGTGGTAATTGAAGCCTGGTACCTATTTATGTTAATATTGTGGTATACAATACATAATTATGTTTATTAATTTTTAAAAACAAAAGATCTGACATATTAGATTCCATATGTTACAACAAATATATATACACCAAAAAAATATTTAGATAATATACACAAGTATAAAAAACAAATACAAAAATATAAAAACAAAAACATTATTATAAAAAATCAAAAACATCGATGTCGTTGGGCAGGGTTCCCAAGATGCTGGCATGCTGACAGCATATCCTCTTTGAATGGCTATGCCAATTCGTTGAGCGAAATGCATGCCCACTCTTAGTAGTGTAAATAGTATATTATATTATATTCAATAGTATCTACTTGGATCGACGTCTAAGGTTTGTGATATCAACGTAAAATAACAGATATAAGACTTACTTATATAATGAGCATGGTAGTTTATCGACTGATGTTGTGTACAAATTAGAAAACAAATTAAACGGCTAATTGACTTCAAATGATAAAATTATTTAACTATTCCAACAAAAACCGGTTTATTAATACATTTTCTTGAGGATATGCAAATATCTGCAATTGCAATTGTAATGTGTAGAGTAGCCATTTACTATTCAGGTTATTTGGACTGCAACCTGAATTAGTTGCCCAATTGTGAGACATTACTAATGGGCAATCAATTTTAAGTCTTTAGAAGTAATGCATCTGTGATCAGTTTTAGGTAGAATATGTTCTACATGGAGTTAGTCACGTACGTCCATGAGCGGCAGTGACTATTTATCATCAGGTGGACTAAAAGCTTCATTGATATTGGTATCCAATCTTATAAATGGAACCTACATGTCTATGTTCTAATTAGACGAGTATCTCTTCAAGTAGTCAAGAAAGAAAGCCCACACGTCCTTCCTGTACCATTAAATTTCTGTTCCAAAATTCCAAGACAATAAATCGCCACAAATACAGAACTAGTAATACATATGCCATGAATCGAAAACAAAATATATCACAACAGCACAATTTTCCTTCATGTAGCTTGCTATTTATAAGACAAATTCCTATTTATCTTACATATATCTCACTTATCGAGAATAGTCAACGCACGATAATATTGTTCTGATAAAATATTATTCCGACTACTCACTCATAAAACATTCTGTCAGTGATGTATACAAATAATATTAGCTCAGTAATACTATTTCCTATTAGTTATTTACATATTTAAACTCTTCACTATTTAACTCACGTGCGAAGGCGGCGTGTCAATCAATTGCCTCGTTTTGCTTACCTGAAAGGAGATAGAAAGAATATTAATTATGTATTCATTATAAGGATTTGTATGTCGCACTTTTTCTGATGAACTTATTTTATATAGAAGAGCCATAATTTTATTTAAATTAATATTTAATCTTCAACGGAGCGCAGCGGATTCTAATTTAATATCCAGGGATTTTCATGTAATAGATAATAAAATTCAGGACATTTAAGATAAATAACACATTCTATATTATGATTATAAATTTGTTTAAATTATATGTATTTGTCGGAGCACTAAACTGTGCTTATCAGCGCGCGAGTACAATTTGCGAAAGTAGTTTAAAGTATATTTTCAAACGTAAGTAAAATTTTTATCAGTCCTTTGACTAGTGAATCATCGTAAGCGAAATTATCACGCAATATAGGTGTCTCGCAGTCGTCAAAATACTTTGGCACTTCATTGCAGGGATCATGGGATTTCTTCGCGAGACAGATAGAACAATAGTCCAATATAACGTTAAAATGAATATCTATAAAGATCACTTAGGTTAATTTATCGCTCTGATAAGGGTTTTATCAAATTACATTACTCATAGATGTACAGAATGACGATGAAGATGCAAGGATCTGTTCCATAGTGATATAGCTTCCTCATTATACTAATATCTCTGCTGTAGTACCGTTTTGATAGTATGGTAGCGGTTTATCGCATGTTGGGCGTTCCAACAACGTACTCAGAGAAAGAAACGCTAAAACTTCAGACATAGCCGATTTCATGGTTTGGAGGGTATGCTGTGGTCACTTTTTCGAGGCATTCCATCTTAGAGTTAAAAAGTCAAATCTTTAATACCTTTTAGGCACGGCACCTTTATGAAATTAGTTACAAAGTTATGTTTATATTCGACAGTCTCCACTTAAGGTGACCTACACGTTCATTTGTCCTATCTTTTTCTATCTATTTAACTTGAGATGCATGCTCACTTGTAGTTAATACCAAAAGTATCTGTCCAGTCCAAAACCATGTCACGTATATCATGTCATTCGCTTGTCACGAAGACAATTTTGGGTACAATACCAACTTGCGACTCGGGTTCGAAATGTTAACATAACATTTAAATATAACATTTATGTTAATGCGAACATCGTGAATCACATTTATGAAATCAACTTGAATTATTATTTTTAAAGATTCATGTACAACCTGTCAACTTGTTTAAACTAATAATATTATTTTCAGATTGTATTATTAACGGACATAAATAAATAGGTATTTCATGTTACATTAAATATTATATTAAATGTCAAGACAACGATATACAAGAATTTCTAAGACACGACCAGTGTAATCTAACACCTGGCGATATACGAAACGCAGTACGTTTAATACGACGTAGCATTTGTAGATTAGGTATAGGAATTCGCTCTTTATCCCAATATATCCTTAAACAAAAGCCGTAGCACTAAAATACAATTGCGGCGTAGTACGTAGCTAACGTAGTACGTATCGTACTTCGTAGCGAACGCAGATTGCCCAAAGTACTACAATTTGCATCTACGGGATAGTAATTAAACTTAAGTGGGGTACGTAACCTCAGCAGGTAACCGCTGGATTTGGCCGGTTGCTGGATTCAGACAGATTACGACAAGTCGGAGAGGCGTAGGGGAGGATATGTCTAGTAGTGTTCTATCAAAGGCTTGTTGTAAGGTTACGTAAAATAAATATAGAGATATATGCGATACAACCTGTACGATTCATCTGAAATCATACAGTCAACGTGAGTAATAATTATTTATTAATAATGTCAGAAAACATTACTAGTATCCTTTTTAATAATTCTAATGCCGACGTTTTCTAAGAGTAAGTTGGAACGCCCTGTAAGTCAATGTAAGAGGCATCGAAAACTTTCCTTCAACATAAAAATACAGGTACTGTGTAGTCGGTTCATACACAACATATTGTTATAGTTAAAACTTTTATAACTTCCTTTATTATTTTGTCTGAAAATCGTTTTAAATTTGTAACTTAACAACGAGTAGTTTCCGTGAAAACTGTCTTGAGGTCAATGTCCGTGCTACCCGACCGGTATAACATGATTTTCGTAAACTACATCCACATTATTTTGAAATGATTGGTCGTTTCCTGCGATTTGTTGTTTGTACCTACAATAGTCACTAGTCGTTGTACGTAAGTATACGGATAGTAGATAAATAAAATTCGCAACAATTTTTACATTTACTTTTCAGTTCAGTGTGATCTCTTTCTTCAGTCGTTCACTTTTGACAGAGTGGTCGTTGTTTCATGACGATGATGAGACACCCATAGATGAGTTACTGCCCCTAAGGATTAAGTTGTAACGCTCTGTATAAATGTGTCTCCCTACTATACCCTTTAAATCGCTATACAGCAGCGCTTAACACTATTGTTATTGGGTAGAAACAGGAGTGGCAATGGTGCCTTCGGAGTCGATCCACGTCAGTTTTTAACTTTTAAATTAAAACATATAATATGATCTTATCTAGATTCCAACATTACGATATACAACTTAACCAAACATTTCGCTTGCTAATGAATTTTATCGTTACAATCAAATTAATAAAATGTTATTAATAGAACAATCTTTTAACGGCTGATAATGTTGTAAGGTCACCTAAGGTTCGGTCACTAAAGGTCAATGTTAACAACTATGCGTAACAATGATTAAAACGTGAGTTTAGCAACATCTTAGAGCCCCAGAAGATATATATACATATACATATTAGCATCGGCAATTTATATACAGCGATCGACCTCTACACTCGCCAACGTTTGAATGATGATTGCAGCTGGTTTTAGATATGCAGCATCTCATCCCAAAAACACAATTCAACATTAATGCAGTTGCTGGTTTTTGTTACCGCCATCGAACGCAGCATGTCCCCATAACGCAGTACAAATGTGAGTGGGCGGCAGTTGCCACTTACCATACGTGGGGTGCATTCTCTTTTGCTATACAATAATATAAAAAGACATATGCAACAAACCACAGATAATATAAAAGTCTTGTCTGAGATCGATTATAGACATATTGTCACCTCTAAAGACTAAGTTGGAATGTCTCCGATAAGTATGTTTGCCATAACATGTCCTTCAAACCAGAATACAGCAGCGTTTACACAAGCAACAGCAGTGCTGTTATTAGGTGTGGTGGTGGCATATCCGGAGTAAAACCACAAAGGGTTCTACCACCTTAAAAACTACGAACACCTAAAGAATGTATATGGGTATAACTGTCGTCCTATACATAGTTACTTACGGATAGCAATGTATTGCGGTGACAATTTTACATCAAATCGACTGCATGACTGCTTGCCAGTCTAATGGAAAAAAGACGTAATGTCAGATTCGCCTTTTTGCCATTTAAATAAAAAATTAGATTACTTAATGAGTAACATTTCATCTAATGACTATTTTGTCATCAGCTTAAGCCTATTACGACGAATAAGAGTACAAAAAACAAATGGTTTGTCATCGGGTCCGTTATAAAAAATATTTTCACGCACAACTGTGACTCAAAAGTACCGGCTTATCTAATCAGTACAGACATTACGGACTTCCTTCTGAAGTTTTTATGAAACGATGCAAAATTGGGTTAATGAAAAATACACGAAGTAAATCGTAATACTTACTGCGTAATATTTTATTGGATATATGATATAAGTCGTTAAACCTTTGTAAGATTTCCAAAGTTATGGGATGAGAGCCATTCTCAGCAAAATAACACTTTGGTTTTGCCATCCGTGGACATCTGTAACCAAATTTATATAGAATCTTCTATCTGATGCCGACTACAGGTACGCACAACTTCATGCTTCACGTTAGAAATAGGTGTGGCAGAGGTATTTCCTGGTCCAACCATATTGTTTTAAATCCCTTGTCAAAAAAGGTTTTGGAGTCGTATACATATTGGTGTAGTTTTTTGTAGTTATCATTTTTCCATAAAATTCTCCAATAAAGTCACAATTAAACCGCTTCGTAGAATAGCACCTGACATTTAAGGAGCTATAAAGTTTATTTTTAGAAAAATTAAAGGGACTATAAAAGAACATCAAGTGGATACGCCCTCATCAAGTTCAATTTGTTTTACGGCTTGGTATAACGACGTGCGAAATGATCGCACTCTACCCGAGATGTGGATGGCAATTGGACCATGTCTCCAATACAAAATGTTTACTACAAAAGGATATAAATAAAAAATAAATAAATGAATTTCTATATTCTGAAATACGTCGATCGATTTAAGCTATACATGGTACAAACAAGGCATTGTTTTAAAAACCGGAATTATCTTTTATTACTTATTGCTTACTAAATAATTTGTCATTGATCTGTAATAAATGTATGGTAAGACATACATATATTTTTATCATTTTTTGAAAATATACAAAGCTTTGCATATTTCCTCGGATTTTATCTTTGTGCAGATTTTTAAAGTGGAAGAACAATAATTTTGCGCAAAAGAAACTAATAGCTAAGAAAGAGCTATATCACTCGCAATCAAGAATTGGTTAAGATATACTTTACTTGACATTTTAATAACTTTCACTGCGCGAATTATTTATACTGTGGTAAAACTCAACCACATCTTGACTCAAGTTTCGTAAGCTCGCGTAGCCGCCAGGTCGCGAGCGAGCTTTATCAAAAAAGCACTGCAAGTAAGTTGCGATCGATACAGCCGTCTCGTGTTGCAATAAGCGCAATGTAAGAAAACTTTACAGTTTGTCTGTAAATAAGAACCATGTATATTAATTTTTTACTGTCATAATTTTTAGTAAGTGCTTTAATTTTAATAATTGTTTGGAAATAACTGTCATTAATAATTTCCTGTATTAAATCTATTAATATAGTTCTTATTCATTTAAAATTCATACTTAATCATTCATATTTAGTTCGTTTTTGCTTATGTTAATCTTTTAAAACTTCTGGGGTTAAACGTTAAAATAGAAAAAATATAGAATACGATAAAAAAAAAATATTTTAGACTAATGATAGTCTATCTAGTCTGTCTATTTAGATGCGAAAAATGGCACATCTTAAAATTGTAAGATTGAAACTCTAAAAAATTCGAAACCTTACAAAATTTTGAATTGCGTAGATTTTAATGGAGAGCGCTTATTTTGTGCTTTATATAAATGTCGCATGCAAAAGTTGCATTAGATGATTTTCTCATTAAGTGTAATCAGCTAATAATTGACTTAAAATGCGAACTTTCCTACTTAAAATTATGAAGTATGTAAATACTTCTACCAGGAGCGTACTACAGACTTTATATACTAGAAAATTGCAGGTAGCATAATTGCAAGATAATCAGACATTAAATTGAAAAGTTATGCTACAAGCAAAATTATCAAGCGTCATTTTTATGATAGCTCGATCCAAGTTTGTTAACTTATACTCGCGAAGTAAATGGAAATGCATACAAATTTCGCTTTATAGTAACACATAAGACTATTAAGTTTATAATTTCAAGCTGCGTTTAAGATAATGGCGTACAATACCAAGATACTCGTTTGTAATAATTTAGGCTCTTCTTCTTTTTATGGCTGTAGGTATATACGTATCTCACTAAGATCAAAGTACGTCAAAATGGCAGGTATTGTTAACCAATCGGCTACCGTGTCAACATTAGCATGTATTGTGTTTTTGTCGCGAGGAAGACGTTCGTGGTCGAATGTTGAGTTTTTTGCGCGCAAAAATGCGGTTTGGCGACGACCCAGCCGGTTCTGATAGTCGGTACGAATTAAATGATTCGCAACACGAGACCTTTGAGTATGGGTGCTCATTAATTTGGTAATTATTACAAATTATATAACAATTCTTGTGAGTTGAATGAACCTTATATCTAGGTAACTATTTCCAATTTTGTAGACACAAAACTCCTGATATTCAACAGTATAACGAAGTATACAACAAACTTTTGTCGAACTAATTATAAATTATATCTTTTATTGTAGAGCTATTATTAAATCATTTTAAAAATGTTTTAGCTTTGTTTTTTAGTTTTCAAATGTGTATTTATATGAATATGACGCTGAATGGTTTTCATACGATACTGAGAATTGTCCATGGTAATAAATTCCTGCATTTTGTCTTGAAATAAAACAAAACATATTTAAGTGAATGATAAAGCCATATACAAAATGTTGCTAAGTGAAAGCAATGAAAAGATGAAGAAAGGCTTGCTGTATTAAGATTTTTATCTGGCACACTTGAAATTTGCGAAAGATAATAAATCGGTATGTCGGCATTTTAATTATCATCGCCTATACAATAATGTACAGTTCGTTTTTTGATCGGAGAAAGTTATTAATATCTCTTAGTAAAGTATTTAACAATATAAACGTTATCTACTATATTTTACAACATATAAAATGTAATAAACATTTTACATAGTTTTTAGTAAATACGAGTTACCAATTACACGTATAATATAATATTAAAAGTACGAGTATCAATTTAAGATTAATGAAAGTAGAACAATTACCTCAATACAATCTTTATACAAAATCCATGTGTGCCCCGAGGTTCCACTCGCGTTTGAAAAAATGCAACATGACATAAATATAAATAAATTAAATATCTTCCACAGCAACAAAGACGCGCGCAGTAGTTTATGAAACACTAATGATTTTTCTAAAATAAAATTAGTTTAAGTTACTAATAACGCCTAATAACGTTGACGATCTGCCAGAGAAAATCCCTTAGAAATCAACATTTTTTTTTGTTTAATGGAGTAGGAAACGAGCATGCAGTCCACCTGATGGTAAGTGGCCACTGTCGCCCATGGACATTTATTATCCACCCCAGATAAAACTAGAATCCTACCTGAGGTCGACCACTGATGCGTTGCTACCCCTGAGGACTAAGTTGGAATGCCTCGAATGAGAATGTCTCCCTTACACACCTTTCAAACCAGAAGACAGCAGCGCTTAACGCTGCTGTTATTAAGCAGAAATAGGTGTGGCGGTGATGCTACCGGAGTCAAACCACAAAGGGTTCTACCACCTCTCGAGCAACCATTTCTGAGACTATCCGGAACAAACAAACAGACTTACTATAAATTAAGTATACATATGCTCTAATAGACATAACTCATAAATAAAATGTACGGCCCGTGGTAGAGGTGTGAACAAAGTCAATATTCGCTATTTTTAAGCGTTTTATGACCCCTAAATTGGTGAAATTCATTCCTAAATAATGTTAGTGATAAACTTAATTAGTGTCGTAAGTAATAACGACTTCTAAGATATAATAGGTTTTATTAGCAGACAATAAATCATTCTAGAACCTTTTAAATTCGAACACAAAAAAATCTCGTTTTGTATATCGATTGAGATCTCACAAAAAATGTGCTGTTGACGGAAGAACCTTCGAAATCCGAAATTGAATTTCAAAAGTAAGGTTACGCTTACAAAGGTAAATAAAGCTACTTGAGATGTCACATTCAATGGAAATTATGTTATGCATCTCTTCAATACAGTTTTACAAAGTAGCACTTATTTTTAAGGGCCTAAGGTGTAATGCGCGTTTACAAAAATAAGTACCAACTCCAAAAGTAATAATGTTTTTTTTTGTTTTTTTTCTGGAAGTAACCTCAGCCTTAACCCTGTCTTGGTGTTATATAACATGCTCGTAGAGAACAAATTAGCTTTTTAAATATTTGGATATTAAAATTTACATGAAATGTGTATACAACTGTATACAATCGGCGGCGTGACGTCATATACAATATGTGCATGACCGCTATAATGGTCTTAACTTCAGAACGTGCCATGTGTAGACGTAATTCTCATCTGGCTTTTCTTCATAAATTCATCCAACTATCCTTTAGTGATCAATTTACATTACATTAGACAGAATCATCTTTTTATCTAAGCGTTGTTTCTCTTCCAAGGATATAAATTGACATTATACCATCAACTACTTAACAGATACATATTTATGAAATAAGATATTGTATTTCTCCTTCATATAATTAGTATATTCCTGCTTTGTTCTACTTTTAGATACACGAGGCCTACTTAGCTTTCAACCTAATTCTACTTTGCAACTTTCTCCTCAGGGTAAGGTATATGTGGCCGACCATAAGTAGGATTTTTTTATATACAGACACAGGTAAAACAATATAATAAAATAACACTAATCCAACGGTGGCAGTGATCACTTACCACATGATTCTTTAGTTGCTCGTTGTTCACTAGAATTTTATTTCTATAAATAAATAGTTTTATTTTAATTTGATGAGAAAATTGTGGAGATAAAATGAAATAATTAAAATATTCAGTTTAATATCTGCAGAAGGCGTTCCTGGCTAAAAACATTATATAAATTAAGAAAGAATCCGGGTGGAGTTGGCCTTTCTTAATCTCAATACATTCTAAATCAAGAAATACCTGGAGAAATGTACCTAGCTATATAAAGATCTTATCTCTGTGGTGACAACGCGTAACTTTTGATTGATTATAACTGATATAATATTAACATACTCATACATCTAGTAATAAGTTTGTTACATATTGGCTTATAATTTAAAATTTTAGAACTAAGAATAGTCATTTATATTTTTTTAAACTCGCCCATGTACGTCTGTAATCGACTCCAGAAAAGATTTAAATCTGACTTAAGATCGGTAACACGTGCGATGCTACTCCTGAGCGCCTCTGATGACTACGTCTCCCTGACCATACCCTTCAAACACGATGTCTGTAGCGCTTAACATTGCTGTAATGTGCAAAGGATTATATTCATATATGTTTTAGCTTAGGTTTAGTTACAATATAATATGCACGTGCCCGCTAAAATACATAACTAATTGTGACTTACTTATTCACGTGTTGTTAAAGACGTATTATCAATACCAAACACATTATTACATCAAGGACAAAACACCAATCTTTGGGACTTTCCTTACAATACAATGTGATATAAAACTTGTGACATATTGTTGTACTTTATAGCAAATTCACGTGTTTGACGAGTAATAACTGAACATAACTAAAAAGTCATGCGGTTATGAGATAAAATAAAAAAAATACGAATAGCGATGGTTAATATTGCGACACTCTGCGTTGGTTAAATATTATACATTTTTTTAAGCTCTTCAAATGAAAATGACAGTTTTATTTCACTTGAAAAAAATATTTTGATGACGCCCAACATCAAACGTCAAACGCAAATTCAAGTTAATATAAATAGAATTTTTTTTAGAATTCTTCGTTGAAATTCAGTAAAAAACTGGTATTCATGAAACGCTTAGTAAAAGTAGCTCCCAAATGAATGTAAAACGAATTTGAGATAAAGAAAGACCGGTTCAGGCAATCATACTACGAAGCGCGTATATTATTTTGGATTCAATGGCAAAAAACAGCCATTAGGTTCATGTTTAGTTGCATCCGCACGAAGATTGAATAGAAATGTAGTTGGAATAAGCGTGAATAACTGAATATATTCCATACCAGTGAGAACTCTCATTAAAATAGTAAAACACAAGGTCAATGCCTTGGCTAATTAGCTAAGTCTCCATTGGTTTAATGTGCAGTTACTGTACTAAGAAAAATCCGTGTTCACAAATATTTTCGAAACAAAACAATAACAGAACTCGAATCTTCTAAAATAATTATAAGTTTAACTTGGCTGGTTGAAATCAATACAATGTAAAACAACTGGTAAAGGTTTAAGAAGAAATGCTTTAAAAAATGATGTTGAAAATGGGTTTACGAGGAAACGTTTTAAAACGTACAAAAGAAGTTAGCAGGAAAATGAAAGTCATTCGGAATAAACTCTGTTCCTAGTATAAAACAATCCCAATATATAGGTTCTCCTATAATTTCATAGTTGGCGATGTTGTAGTCTAGAATAACAAAGAATTCTATAATCTGTATTTTAGTCAGTTAAGAATTAATGAAGATATAAGTGACTATGATATGACAAACCTAATTTTACAAAATGTTTTTTATTTGAATCAACGACCTCCATTAAGAGTATGTTTCGAACCGGTCCTTATCGAACTTGGCACCGAAACATATTTTGGTTTTTTGACAATAAAATTCCACTTTTATTATATTCGTTACATTAATTGGCCACTGGTTCATGGATTTGTAACTTTGATAATTGGCACAAAATCCTATAGAACCGTAAATGCGATGCTATTGGAATAGTTTCGTAAATTAGGATATCACACCTTAGTTTAAAGTAAATATAACGACCTATAAACAAATTGAAGAACTACTGCTAGAAGCCAGAAAGCTGTAGGAAGCCATGAAAAGGTCTACCAACTTTGAGTATGCTGTGTGCTGAAAAATGAATTACGTCGTAGTATGAGTTACGTAGAAATAGCAGAGGAGCATGCAATCCATATGATGGTAAGTGGCCACTGCCGCCCATAGATACTTGTAATCAACCCCAGATAAAACTACAGCCCTACCTGCAGTCAACCACAACATGATTGCTACTTTTGTGGACTAAGTTGAGTGGATAAGTATATCTCCCTTACCACACACTTCAAAGCAGAATACAACAACGCTATTTTTATCAGATAGATATAGGTGCGACGGAGTTACTACAGTGTCGAACGACAAAAGATTCTACCATACTCACCTTCTTTTGTAAATCTGATAAGACTTGCCTACGGCATTACCACTACTGTATTTATTTTTGTGTTATAAGTTTGCCTGTCCATGAGGGATGTTCGATGTGTTTTAATACCAGTAACAGGACTGTTTGATTTTATTTTCTCATCTTTACTTAGTTTGACAATAAACGGTATGTTTTTTGTATAGACAGATATGAGCTAAAATCTGCTGCTACGGACGCTAGTTACGAATGGGAGCTACGGATGTGTGCTAAGGTTTGTAGCTACGAAAGCGAGCTAAGAACCCGCGACCGCTGCATCTATGTGCAAAGCTAAGGTGATGATGTACTATGTAGTTAGGACACGTTGTCACAGAGTGTAGATGTGCCATTGTGGCAATATCGTGGAAATATTAGCTAGTCGCCATCTTATTTGCATTGCTACCTCACATAGAGCATCTTATTAGGTTAGCTTAGATTCGACCGCGCTTGATGCTTAGGCATCTCGAACATCTTTGGTTCAAAAGCAACGTAAATTTAGCAATGCTTTGTGATGCTTTGAAATCTGTAGTAAGGCAAAACAAATATTTCAAGGCATCTTTTCTTAGTCTTTAGGAGTAACAAAGTATCTACGATCGATCTGAAGTAGGAGTACTATTTATATTAGGCTAGTAATAGATCCCCATGGTTGGCCGTGACCACTTAATAATGAATGGGCTGCAAGTACATGTGCTAATCCTATTCGATAAAAAAGATGCCGAGAACAAGCCTGATACTCCGTCTAGACTTTATCGGCGAAAATGTCAAAGATAATATGCGATACTTGTAGTTTTCGTAAATGTCGCCAATATTAAACTAGATATGACATAATAAATATTACACATTGTGTGTAACATCCGAGGATTGAATCCCGGGCACGAATAAAGTTTTCAGTTATGTAAGTATTGTAGATTAATTATCACTTATAACGGTGAAAGAAAACATAGTAAAAGAACTTTAACGCCTGACAGTTCTTAAAAAAGTTCTCAAAGGTGTGTTATGTGAAGTTTGCCGATTCGAACGTGACCAGTGCAGTGGATTAAGCCCCTCTCACTCTGAAAGGAGATGCTCGCCCAGTAGCGAGACAGTAACGAAGAGTAGTTAATGGACCTGTATAAAATTTAAAAAATATTTGCTACTTTCAAGGCTCAAATTCTTATATTATTCATAGTATATTGTCGCACAAATAATAAACTCTTCTAAAACCTTTTATTTTAAAAAATACATAGATAAATCATGCAGTTAGATGGCACATAGAAATAAAAATATATTATTGTCTGTTTGTAACCTCTATTAATATTAACTACCAAAATATTGGTGTATATTCCCTACCAAAAATCAAATAATGCCGGCCTCATGATACTTGAAACACAACATGATTTTTTTTCATAGGCACGAATAAAATACTTACAAAGCAAAATACTTACACAGTAAACTGTAACTCATACAGTAAGTATACG
>DWRA01001619.1:0-16347 GCA_018250295.1 Spathilepia clonius
GAGATAAACTTAACGAGGCATTCCAACTTAGTCCTCAGTGGTAGCAACGCATCTGTGGTCACAAATATCCATGCGCGGCAGTCGCCACTGCATGCTCGTTTGCTACTCCATCATATAAAAAATACTTATTTACTATCTTTGTGTACCACGTAGCTAAAAGTAAAACCTTTTACTAACAACTATATAAAATAGCTATGTGTATGTGTACCTAAGTAAGCAATCTTGTCTACAGTATTTAATGGTGTCTGGTCTCAACTTGTGATAATGAAAATGGAAGCACCGATACAAGAGTACCTTTTGCTAAGTTGAAATGAGATGATTAGAAATACAAATCATTATTTCAAAAAAGTTATTTTATTGTTATTTTTATAATTGTTTTTGTCATATACAAACAAATTGTTAAGATTAAAAAATAAAATTATGGTTTTATTTTTTATTGAAACTAGATTTAACCTACCACCTTTACAGTTACCTACATATAAGACGTAACTTATTTTACGACACTTAAATCTTATTTACCAACACAAACATGAAATTTAGTTCTATTTATACATAAGTTATTCACTAGTTACTAGCTAGGATAGAATAGGTATATTATACTCCATATTGAACCCATGATTACGGGCTCCATCCGGGCTCGGGGTTCATTTAGCCATCCGTCATTATTCCTACATAATTTACCCGATCAACTAACGATGAACTCGGAATTTGCCGACGTATTACTACCGAAGCTTTTAACGCACCAAACGTAAAATTTCATGGACTTTCTAGGTATGCTTTCAGAAATATTACGAAGAAACGAGAAGGGCCGAAAATTTTATCTATCTATCTTATCTTATTCTTTTGGCTTTTGCAAAGATATGTATCTTTAGTTAATTATCAAAGTAAACTAAAGTTACAAGCCCTTTTGTTTCTATGTGCCTATTACGTAAAGTTACGTACATGGTTTATTGTATGTTTTGTTTATGTAATATATTTACTGAAATATATTTTCATGTCTTGGATAATTGATTTTTAAATTACAAACCATACGAAAAATAAAGAAATTATTGTCTGCAGAAATACTTTACCTATAGGTTTATATATATATATATATAATCTCAACAACAAACTAACTCTACTATGTCTTCTTCGAGGTCTGTCGGTAACGGTGTACGCGTGCACGAAAGGGTACCTATTACGTATCGGACCCGCAATTCTGGGGCACAATCGAAAGTAAATCCGTCATTTGGCCGATCCTCATTACGGTTCAATACCTACCTATAAGTCGAACGCAATGGACTAATGTTGAAATCGGTTTCCGTTTTAATTGGATCTCCCTTTACTTAAATAATATTCATTTCTCAGATCTCAATAACTCTTAATTCAATTAATGTTTGCATTTTTTGTTAAAAGATTTGTAAAACTTGTGTACATGCATTTTGAGCTTTTATTTATGTACTGAAATACTTTATTATTACGGTATTTATTGTTAAATCTTTTATTTATTTCTAAATGAGTTACCCCGATTACCTACATACTTTAAAAAATATTAAAAGCACACCGTTTATCTTAATCCAACTTTTACATAATGAAACCATATTTCTGGTTTTAAATCGTTAGTTTTAAATTTTATACATTATAGTACATTATTATATTACAATAGGTATAATACTTGAGACGAAACTACAATATTCAAATTTCACGGTTAGTACAGTTATGTTTAAGAAATAGTTCACATAACAGTCTTACCTTGTGTTGAAGATTTTAAACGCGAAAATATGGAAGAACGTGCGTTCTAACGCTTCACAAAAACAGATCTGAACGTTAGAAAATAAATAAGTTTATAAATATGTGGTCTCGTTTTTAATTGTCGCATTACCAGCGTTAAATATTATTCCGGAAATCGTATCAAAAATTAAAACTAGTTTTATCGTTTCGACCGGCGAATGTCGCTTTGATCTTCATTGCTTTCGATGGCATATTTTGTCTTAAACGAAATCCCGCTTTTTTTTATTTTGTCACTTAACTCGCTTCATTTGTGACGACAGTGCGACAAGTTCCTTATTCAGAGGCGAAGAAAAGTATATTACCACAGTATCTGGCTCCACTGCCAAATGCTTTTTCATTTTGAATCGTGAGCCGGAGGCTATTCTCAACATCCGCAGACTTGAAACATTTTAGTACCAAATAAAGTCTATCAATAAAATTTATAGATACGTAACAAGAATTTGTTTTCTTCTCAGCGAAGCCCTAAAACATGAAGTTGGGCAAACACCATCTCCAAGCTATATCACCCAAGTTTCAAGAACGGCTTTCAATTGCCGTTACAAGTTGTAAGTATCTTCATCAAAGTAGAGAAATCTTAGTAGGTACCTAATCTATTTCATAAACAAAATACATTTAACTACCAAAATTTATCTAATTTATTTTATTAACTAACATGTTTTAACTGCTAAAAATAATATATTTAACTGTTAAGATGTCTATTATTATTTTTAGGTAGGTACTTAGGATCTAACTTTAAATCGTAATATTTTATCTTGACGTTACAAAAGGCAACAATCTAGTAAATAAGTATACAGGTACTATTTATGTAAAAAATACTTTTTTGTTATAATCTGTAACTAATAACTTATCTAATAATTTATATATGTAAGATTTACACATACATATCTAACAACACCTCCCATGTATATATGTATGAGATCGGTCAATTACCAGGGTGTTAGAAGGCAAACACGTCGTAAATAACGCTTCAGACAAACAAAGTTAATGAGACCGAGCAAACACGTGTGAAGAGCCCTTGTAGCCAATAAGGGTTGCGTTCGAATGCTTGTCTAGATTGTTTGAACATGACGTTATTAGGTGTATTTACTTTGTTCGTACGACCAGCGATGTCTTATCAACTTGTCTGGATCGATTTTGGCAAATATTTTATATTATCTTTAGTCATACAAAAAAATAGAATTGAATAATCTGCCTTACATTTTTTTTTGCGTATAATTTGGTAGAATTAATGAGTGAAGAATGCTATTTAAATAAAGAACAAATTTGCTAAACTTTTTAAGTTGTGCTAAACAGGTAACAGCTTTATGACACCAGTGTTAAGGGCTACAATCTTCTCGTTTTAAAGATGTGGCAATGTAAGATACAAGACATGCTAATTAGTTCTTAGTTGCAACAGTATTACGGATTACATCAGTTAGGATTCCAATTTAAGGTATCTAAGCTTACTATTTTATTTGTGTAAAATATTCGGCTTAATTCGTGTAGATCTCACAAGCCGAGGGTTCTGTATCGTTATGGAATATTTAATACTGTACTATTTTTAAGATAATGTTTTTAGTATTTATTATCATGCCAACTAAAGAAGTGCAAATATGTGAACATTTAAAGTGTCCGTCTATTACAGTTCCGTAGATAAACCGAAAAACCCCACCCCGTCTTTACCCTTTGAGTACGGGATTCTAAAAGAAAGAATGAACTGAGTAAGTGCGTACAAAAAGAATAGGAAAGTTACGTCCATTGCTCACTGTACTGTATATTATGTTGCTTGATTTTACTACCAATGCGAATAATGTATGAAATTTTAACTAACATAGAGATGTATGTCTTGTCAACTTTTGAGACATTGTGATTACCTTACCTAAGACAGAGTTTAAGCCAGTATACAGAGAGCTTTGTTCGTGATAGCTGGGTGTTTGTTACTAGAATAACCGAATGGAATGGTGGAGAGACAGGGTCTAAGTAAATTGGTACCGACTACAATAACAACGTAAAGCCCAGCGCACACGTTTGACAATCGATCACTGTTTCAAAGTCTTATAGATACTAAAGAAAAATGTAATGAACTGCAGTGGTTTTCTGTTATTGAAGGAAATACTAAGTCGATATTAAATAATTCTACTACAATCTACGTTCAAGAACTGATTAAACTGAGCAAAAGCAAGGAGTTTACTCCACCACACTGCTACAGTGCAAATTCATGGAGGCATTTAAAAATAATGAAAAAATATATCCACTTATTTAATAAAATATCTGATTTTGAAACGTAGAGCGTGTAGAGCTTGGACGTATGATTTGACCGAGGAGGTATTACTGAGACATCTATATGTGTAATTCGAGCGTAAAGTATTTCTGCGTTGCGGTGTAAGGGTGGTTGGATGGATGTGTGCCACTGACTTGCATAAACTTAAAGCGACTTTTTAAATTCTAGAGTAATAACGCCTCTGATATCACTGTAGAAGTGAACGATGATTCAGATAGAACCTGCTCTACATGAAGTTGGCCACAGATATCTTATTTTTTACAAAATTAGTATGTAAGCCACTTGTTGGGCCTATCGACGACACAACAGATTAGACACAACTAAACACAACAAAACAGTTTTGTAGACTGTGTGCGTACTGCAAATGAGATATCGGACCGGGACACGGGGATGGGGTGGGGTCTAAGGTGTTTACTACGCTCGGGGGAGAGCAGAGAAATGAAATTGGCAGATATTTTTGCGATGTGTCGCACATGTAGGTACGGACGCAATGAGTTCCGGTGGACAAACGTGACAAGCCGAATAAATTGACATGGAATACCTACCTTATATTGAATATCTGTTTTGCTCAGTAAAAAAGCTGAAGAAAGTACAAAATATAATTGGACCTACTTATGCAAAACAGAATCAACCCACACAATGACAGTTTTAAGAAAAAGCAATTTTTCTCAAAATTTTGTATACTGTAAAATTTGAGGTTATTTTTAATAAAATCTATTTACAATATCGCACAAAATAATCTGTTCTATGTACACAAATATAATATTGTTGAAAATTACCAACGTTTTTAATGATTTTGGCATGAGTGCGGATTGGTTCCTGTTTGCATAAGTAGGTCCAATTACAAGCCTGTATGCTGAGTAGTCTATTATATTAGAACTTTTGCAAATAAAAAATCACTATTATTTTAACTGGTAGGTACTACTTACATGGTAAGTTATACGGTACTTACAGATTCTTACACTTTCAGTAGATCGATATTCACTCTCTTTTATCTCCTAGATCGCAAAAAACTAGACACTTGAAATTGATATTGCGTATGACATTAAATGGTAAGTCGATACTTATAAAATCTGTTTAACATACAAATCTATCCCATCGACTTCGATTTCAATTTTTAACTATGTAAGTAATAATAATACCAAAGATATAAAATTTCGGATCGCATTATTTTGGCCTTAGGCTTTTCATGTACACTATGTTGGTTTAAAATATTTACAGAAGACTACCTAATTTATTTTATAGTCACATAATAGCTAAAAGCACCTACTGTACGTAAAATGCGTCTCTTGCAACATTGTAGATATTTTTCACGTCGGATATTTTCAACCAAGCATGTCTGTGGGTTGTAATACCAGCACTTTTCATATTACTTTATGAACACACGAATTTTATTCGCATGAAAACACAGTAACAAAATAACGTAGGTACCTCCCAGCAGTTACGTTAGATAGTTATCTAATACCTACCTACTTACGATATTGAAAAATATTTACTACTTAGGAAACTTTACGTCGCTCGGAAAGTCGCTAGTGTGTTACCTCCCTTATGCTGTATGTACTTAAATTTATATTTGGAAACATTTTTTATTCAAGGTTAATGCTATTTAATCGAATTATCTAAAATATTTTCTCCTCCCTATTTTTTTTTCATCTAAACGTATCGATTTAGGCGTTTCAAAAATAGAAAAACATGCAAGCAGAAATATAAAATAAAAAATATAAATCACTTGAATTTTGTATTATCTACGTCAAGAAACTGGTCGTTAGTAGACTAGTCGAAAACAGTACTTTTCAAATGATTCGATTAACACCTTGTGAAGTGGTGATACATTCTTGACGTTCAAAAAGAATTCTGTAAAGGATCCACTTTGAATAAAATATTTTGATTTTGATTTTGATTTCAAAACACTTCGATTTATATCATTCGTATAAAATAGTATCCCATACAAAAAGATATAACTATACGTAGCTCTATACACCTGTAGGTACGTCAACCGTTCCTCGATCAAATTCTGCGCTGTACCGTCGGTTCATTTCCTTTTTGTTACGTAGAGAGCCCTCATTTACATAAATTTACCTATTGTTATTCCCCGGGCTCGAGCCATCTTCGCAAGACGAAGAGCTTCAAGAAACTTATTCCTATAGAAAAGGAAATTTGATTCGTCGATACGACGGAGGCCGTATCGGAAACGAGTTAAATAACAGACCTATTCTGTTCCTTTTGTTTTCTTCAGCCTTCGGGGAAAATGATGGAATAAATAACAAACGACCCGGTGGAATATTGATGGCGGACTCGAGTTGCGTAGGCACCGCTTTCGAGTTTAGAGCTTGATAAATACAGCCTCCAAACATTTTATCATACCTCATCAAGTATGTTTACTGGTTTTAAAGTATTTTTCTTAAATCAGTATGCGATTTAAAATAGCTGTCATCATCATCAATTTCTGTCTTTCACGGTGTGTTGGTTAAACTGGCGGTACGGGTTTGATTTCAAGGTATGCACCTCGGGTTTTTTCACGAAATATATGTTACTCAGTGACGAAGAGAATATTGTAAAGAAATCCGTATTCTGAAAGTTCCTCATGATTTTATCTAATATATATGTGAAGCCTGTTAAGCCTCGCTTTATTCATACTCTGTGAGGAAACTTATACCTAGTACTTACTTAGTAATATGATATCGTTTTCTACAATTTTGTTATAAATTTAAATCTATCTACTTATTGAAAAATTATATCTATGTATGGTTAAAATATATAAAAGTATAAAGCCGAAAAACAGGATGGATGTCGATGTTAGAGCTCATCTCGGCCCAAACATCGACAAGTTAATGAAAGGCATTTGTATGTAACGGACATGAGCAAGTTTCCTTCGGACTTCATGTACTTGTTACGTAACGAGAGTTATAACATAATGTCTATTCATTCCATATTTTTATGTTAGTATCTATCCACATAACAAATGATATTGATGTTGATGGAATGGAATTGGTACGGATTAATTACCTAAGTAAACGCAGTAAAATGTTTTATAATTAATTAAATTGATGTATGTAGATTAATTAATGTATCTAAAGATATTATTAAGATACGGTTTGTTTTGTGGCATGTGCCCTGCCTACTCACTTTTTTATTTTATCTAAATCATTAGAGTACCTTATTAATTTAATATGTTTTATTTAGCTAAGGTGTTCAGATAATTGACATTTACAATGTCATGTGGGTTCAATATAACTTAATATTTACAGATAGAAAATTAAGAATAAAACAATTTTTCAAGGCATCTAAGCAATATCAATTCCTATGTAAACACGTAATAGAATCCTACGACTTCTATTCCGCCAGAAACGGCCGCCCGTGGCATTTGCTCGGAGAGGTGGCCATTTGGCTCGAGCTCGCTGGAATACCCGCCTCCGGTTCAAATAAACTGAACAGTTTTCAGCGAGAGAGCGGAGCAGCATTTTAGCCGCGTCGTAAAGCGAAGGATCTCAGACCCTGCCACGAGACTTGTAGCGACATCTATATTCAAATTTTTCGCCCGACCATCACCCAACCCATACCTCAACACTTTACATCTGCATAAAATACGAAATGAATTTTATTTTTGAACGTAGGTACGTTTTCACGCTAGTACGAAGGACTTGGTAAATTGAGATACGTACCTACTGTTTGTATAAAGTAGCTAAGTAAAATATTATTTCGACTCCGACGCTCTTTTGTTGAACTTTAATGGAATGGAAAAATATACGCATGGAATTGTTGACAGCATTGAAAACGTACACAAGTACCTACACTACAAATATAATAGGATACGGATAGGTATATAAAACTGCTTTCAACTTGCCGACTAATTAAGAGCTTACATTGTATGCTAAAGCCGTTTTACCACGCGATTGGATATTGTAATGTAAGTGGGTAAAGCATTAATTAACATTGGAAGTGTTCGTGTTCAGCGAGTTGGTACTGACCAATGACTTTATAATTTCTTTTTATATTTAGGTATCGACTGGAAGCAGGAAACACGTATGCAGCCCACACGATATTAAGTGGTTACCTATAGCCGCTCTTAGACAACTGAATCCAAATGAGACAAAAATGCTTTGTTTCCCCCGCAAACTAAAGCTAAAAGTGAAATGCCTCCGAAATCTAAGTTGGAATACTCTTAATATTATTTGGATTCATATACTTATTTTAAATATAACACTTTTATTATCATTCAATATCGGTATTGTCAGTCATAAAAATCGATTGTTTATAATGATCGTGTTTGTGACAAAGCCGGAGTAGCGAATACAATGAACGTTGCACCATTTCAAAGGAAACTAAAAACTTGGGTTTCGCTTGTTTTGTTTACCAATCGACGTAAATACTTACTGGTACTAAAGTACCGGAATTTCTTGGCACAAATCTGTATACATAAGTATTTTTCCATGAGCAAATCTCCGAACTTTTCGACCCAAAGCATTGTGAATAGAGGCGTAAAACAACGAACAACCATTCATTTAAGGTTGTTGAAGTTACGTCAGCGGCTTATGAATAAAGAGGGTCGGCCGGAAAAATAAGGGAGGTATTCTAAAGAAAAAGTTTTTACGCAAAAGGAAGAACGACTAAGCGTTGGATTATCGTCAGCCGACGACAAGAGTTTTGTGGAACTACGCCACATAAAACCTAATTGTAACTTAATCTTTGACTTGAGACCCGGTTGGGTAAACAAGATCTTCATTTTAAGGTTTTTTTACGCTATCTATCTAAAAGTATCTACTTCAAGCAAGTTATACTGATTAATAAATTACAGAATAATATCATAATAGAAGGTAATACAGATATGTATCTACGCGTTATTTGATACTTAATACATGATTTAAATTTTTTTTGCTATACTTAAGCATGTCATCGCATAAAAAATAAAAAAGTGATAGACCACTAGACCGTAGCACCACCACCACACATTATGTAATAAAAATGTTATTACAAAAACAATTCCCAATATAAGTTTGAACGAATTTGAATGGGCATTAATTTTTATCTCCACAAATCATTTTGGTAATTATACTTAACGATAATTGGGCAATTTCCGCTGAATAATTGTTCATTATAATGCAACACGCATGCGGCTTGCGTATGCGGCACATGCGTGCGTTTTTTTGCGCCATGTTATCAGAACTGAATAATTAATTCTGTTTGTTTGGTGGAAGGTATATGAATTGAATATGGAATATTGTATTATTCAAATGGAATTGTTATTTCAATTTGAATTGACCAGTCCATTATATACCTATCTAAGTATAGGTAAATAAAATTAGAAAAAAGTACAAGCGCTTCTAATAATACAGGCATCTATTTCGTATCCATGTTCCAAAAGAAGTCATAATTGCAAGAAAAAAGGATCTTTGAATAATTTTGTGTGAAAAGGAAATAGTCGTATGAACATCACATTAACTTAAACCACGTTTGGTCTACGCACTGCTTGATATTAATTAAGTTTGTGTAAAGTCGCCTCTAGTTCCCACGCAGAGGTTAGCAGATCGAACGGATGGCTTTATAATTATTTTCTACATATGGACGTGATTCGTTCCAGGACATTAGCGATTCCCGGGACCGGGAGAAATCCCGGACGAGTAACGAGATCTCCGCCTCAGCGTGAAATTGTGAAATTACCGGGTCGGCGAAACACAAAATACTGCTTCATTTTCTGCTCGAGTGTTTTATCTCTCGGCTGCAAAGACTGAAAAATGATAATTTAAAGTTACTTCTGCGTATAATATTTTCACTTAAGTTCGTAGATAATTGTTTGTTGAATCCACTTAGGTCCTAGGTAGGTAGGTAGGTATATTTTATTATGACAGGGCTACTACCGAGACTCCTGATGATTTCTAAGCGTAGTAGATATAAGTACCTACAGATAACTCAAAATATAACATAATTCAATAACTAAATATTTTTATCTACCTACCATGGATAAATTTCATTGTATCTATAGAATTTTTTTTTTAATTAAGCTCATGAGAGCGATGAAATGAAATGTCTGTAATATCATGATAGCTAATAATAGGAATAATATAATATTGTCTACGTACCTAAAATTTACCCATCGACCTACTGTCATACCGTACCTAAATAGCCATATATTTTCGTAGTGTAAATAGTGTAGCTACACAAACTAAAAGTTACGTGCAAACTCTTTTTCCAGTATGACAACATAATAGATTCGTAATTACGCCACTGGGAGCTTTCACTGAAACGTCGAGATAATGTCGCCGCCATCGCCGGGACCTCGTCTACGCTGGGAAATTCTGCTGAGATAAAGGGAAATAGCTAACTGCAAATATATTATCACAAAAATCTTTTCTTTTTTGCTGTTGACAAAATAATGATATGGTAAACAGACTCAACAATTTGGAGTAGGTATTTACTTATCACTTTTCCTAAATTTAGAATAACTTCTCCAATTTTCTAGTAGGTATTTCTATTTCCGATCATTGAAATATTTGGTACGACTCAGTAACTACACGCAACTGAAGTAAATAACAAAATCGTCGTAGAATTAACATTCTTGAGCACCATCCAATATTCACTCGTATCGATATAAATCTAAACTTTATCAAAGCGTACTCATAACTTAACCTCAATATTCCTTTAACATTTACTCAGCTCATTTTATACCAAACAGCATCAGACAGAGAGAGGCTTATCAAAATTCAATATCTTTATTTGCGTTGGAAAAGGACGGTGCACTCTACTCGACTAATCTCAACGAAACAATGTTGTATCTTAACACAGAATAAATATAATCGAAAGGGTATAACCTCTGTGAAGAAACAAACAAGTTTAAACCTTAAAGTAACTGAAAAGGGTCTATTATTCTGCTATAAAATTGAAATCTTGGTCTGTTTATCTCGAACAAAAGGTATAAATGAACTCATACACTTGTAAAGCTCTTTACAATGTAAGATCTGTGACAAATGAAATGTCGCGTCGAGTATTTGTGCGGTATTTCCAATTCGTAGTCATATTAAATTCTTAATGCTTAATTGATAAAAAACGCAGTTTATGACTCCTGATTATTTAACAAATTAACCTACCGCAGGTGATCGCGATAACGGAATAATAATTGTCGGCGATGACCAATTTAATCGTTTTACATTTATTTTATAACATTCAGTCTATTTGTGATTAGTGGTATTGATTATTTTTAAATTAAATATGAAAATATTTTCTTTACGATCCGTAATAGTATAAACCTATTAGGGACGTAGGACTACCATCTCAAGTCTAGTAGGTAGGTATATAAGTATAGGTAGGTATTAGGTGTCCGTAAGTCTATAGGTACCTAATACCTCTACCGACTAGTGGGTGGTCTCTAATGCCAATGAAAGAAATTACGTTGAATTTGTCTATAGATTTATAGCTGCCTACGACATTAAAAATGAACATCCATATTTAGGTACCTATGTGTAATTTGACATAAAAGAATAACTATATTAAACAGAGGTTTTTTGTTTACCGGACAACAGAATTTTTGGAGGTAAAAAGCATTTAGCATGTAAGTAGTATAACATACTTTAATATAATATTATACTAATGTATGAAATGGATATTTGAAATAGAATCATATACCTATATAAACATACAAATAGTAAGAAACTATTTTGGGATAATAGAGAAAAATCCATTTTATACCTACTTATGTAACGTAGAGAACATTTATTTACCAAAAACTGTTTAATCATCCAAACATAAAATGAAAATAAAACGTATTATTTACCGAAATTTGTGTGTTGCAGTATTCCGTATAATTTATTTTTAGGTAATGCATAAAAGTATTATGCTGCACTAATTCCAACGACGGTACTTAAATATATGCATGAGGTACCACAGTACAATAATTTTCTGTAAAAAAATTCAGTAAAATACATAACCATTTATCTGCGTTAATAATAATCGAAAAGCATGTGTAGATAGAAATTTAAAACAAACATCAATCAATACATTCCATTTTTAAATTTTAACCTGCCCCAATAATCGGTCAATATCGCCATGAATGGAACTACCTACTCTGACAGCGCTTAAGACATAAATCAAGGGGGTTCGCGCCGCCCCTTCCCGGATCGCTCCAAAATGGCCGACGCTCGCTCAGCTGATCGGCCCCGTTCTTTTTTGCATTTCGATTATTTTAAATAGTCCAGCTTATAAAAGGTTACGTCACTTTAGATATTCTGATGATTGTTAACAAATTTTAGAAATAAATGAATTAAATTTCAGCTAAACTCTTGTCCATGAGACACAAGAATATAGGTAGGCACTTAAATGTTTAAGTTAACCTAATATAAGATTACCTTCAAAATATTTTTATTCAAATAATTACCTGCGGATAAAGACGGATAGCATTGTGTCAAAAAATCACTAAAAAATTGTATAACCTAACCTAACCTAAATCTATCATTCTGAAAAATCACAGATTTTGTAGATACTAAACGTGGCAATATTAATATTTTACCAATTTATGTGTAAAAAGTAATCTTCAAATATTAAATTTCTTGTGAAAAAGAAAATAATGTTTTCCAAGAAATCCATAAGTACCTACCTACATAAATATTTAATTTAAGGACTACCTACGAACATGCAATTCGCGATGATCTCATACACGCGAGTGCCTTGTTTTCTTCGTCTCGAAGTGACCGTTTCAATTCTCCAAATGAGGACACTTTGGATGAACTCCAAGATAAAGTTACAATGTTATTTGTTGTTCTTCTGGAGTTGCTAGCGACGTTATTGTCAGCGTACATGCAAAGTTTTGGAATAAGAGTCGACGTCGCAAAAGTAGTTTCGTTGAATTGCTTGTTTGGAACTTATGTAGAAATGTTTTCTACACATGTAGAAAACATAAACTTCTTGAATATATTCCAGAACTTCAGTTACTTACTTGTTTATTACTAGATGTATAATTCAGGCTTCCGTTTAGACGTTTCCAGTTTTTAAATTAAGTTTTATGTATGTAGATACCTATTTATTTACTTTACGAATATAACGCTACTGCAACACATTCAATTGACTGCAACCGATTCTGTTAGACGTATAATTTGATCTTCACTAGGTAAACATTATCTCGTATTCATAGGATTAAAAAAATGTACCTATTTACATATCAACGTGTTTCAACAACTTACCTATTCAGTACAGACATAAATAGATCCGGCTACATATGTATATACACCTACCATTTCAAAATAAAATAAAATCTCCGTAAAATATTACGATAAAAAAGATATTCAATATTACTTAGCTGTAGGTAGATACCAATATAATACACATCTTCGCTTTTTCTCACGCCCGCCGAGTAATTTCAGGCTGAACGGGCGGGTTCACTACTTGATACGGGTCGACGTGAATTTAATAACTCTATAATCTCTCGAAGGGATAATATTTGAGTGAACTCTGTAGGTACAAGTTAGCTTGTTCCATCTTTATGATATTAGGTTAAGTTCCTCAGAAAGGATTAAGGGGGCTCTTAATTCAACGCTCCCGGGCCGAAATAAATTTAACGTTCAAGAAGCTTACGAGGAAAAACTTGTGACGCACGGACGGTTAAACCTTAAGCTCTTCAAAATTTCTTACGATAACACCAAGAATATCTTGCGGGTAAAAGCAGCCAGAGGCCAATCATTTTTTTGATGACTTTAATACCTCTCTCTTTTTTTTTATGAAAAATTGACACGGCGATTTTTAATGGCACCCTTAATGGCACACGATTTAGTAAATTTCCAACTTTTGAATAAAAAAACTTATGAATTACAGTAGGTACCTACTTATTTTTGTCTCCAACGTTCAAATGAACTTTGTAGTTTATTACAACGTATCAAGGTAAAATCAGTATAACAGATTGATGCGAGCTATTATGTGGGGTTTGGCCTCTTAACGAGCCCTTAATTCGACTGCATTAAATGTGTCCTCAATGCTCGCGTTGGCATATTAATTGCGTTGCGAATGTATGCCAACCCACATGACATCTTAAAGCGTAGGTGAATACATACATTTATTGCAGGTATATAAATACACCCTACAGCGAAGATACACGGTAATTGGAACGAATCTCTCAATATTTTATTTTCCGCCTCAATTTTATTTTATTTCGCTGAGCGGAGCGCCTCTAGCCGAATGGAAGGTAATTGTAGGCTTCGCTTCGAAGGGTTCACTTTAGGGAATAATTGTACGGATACAGAGTCTGGGAGGGCTTAATGTAAGGTTATGTCGGGCCTCCATCGTTTTACTGGTCCCGTATTATGCTTAGGTAATACTGGACCAAGGACGAAAATTATCTCGGGAACGAGTTTAGTAAAAGCGGCGATGAGAACTAATGAGACAATGGCTCCCCTAACTTGTTTTGTGAATAAACGGAGGGTATCACTTTAATTTTGTTTACGGGTTGACAATTAATTTTGATGGTTATGATAGAAGAACGTTTTCCCAAATAACACTGCTGGGTTCTTGTTTTAAGCTCAATGCTAAGAGATATTTGACGGAGAAACGCAAGTTTATGTTTATGTATCTGATATAAATAATTTCTAGAAATATTTTAGTTGAATTATTTATTTTGGTAACTATGTACGTCTTGACGATATCCTAAATGAAGTACTAAAGCATCTACGTAAAAACGCCCCAATCGACGCAATAACTACCTAATTATTATTTATAAGTAGATAAATTTGTTTTCAATAAACTAAATATTATGAGTAGTATAGACATAACACTTACGAAAATACATTTTGCATTGGTGAAAAACAAATAAAAAAGCAGTTATGATTTTTAACAATTTGTCGACTTAAAATACTTGACCAAAATAAAATAAACAGCAAAGGTAGATAAAACGATAAGCTTAATGTTCGTGCATATCGTAAATAATACATTAACGCTTATGATCACAATTACGATAGTACAATTGTCGATGTAAATTATTTACTTTTTGCCTTGCGTGCTATCTTCTTATGCTTACTTTGTAAATGTAGGTATAAACTGACTATATAAGTCAGGTTTCATTAACAAAGCAGGAAGCAAAATAACAAAATACTTACCGACGCGCAGGGCAGCTCAACTCGGGCTTCATTGCACACCACTGAATAATTTAAAATAATGAAAAGCGGGCCAACGGTCTCAGGGCGCCGCCGTTTAAAAATGCACTGCACTCGTTTTACTACAGCCCCCAGGTTGGTCTGAATCTCCTGACAAGTCTCGTAAAGCAAGTGGTCATTGGCAAGGTAGTCAGAAATAAACTGGCTCGAATTCAACGCTTAAACGTGCTACCAAAATATTGCGGGTACATACAAAAATAGGTTGTTATTAAAGACTGAGAAATGAAAGCAAAAGTAGGTAGGTGGGTCCTTTGGAAATAACCTATTAAAATTCTTTCCCTAAAATAGAGAAAGCCTTACTAATTTATTCTAATTAGTCGAGAGCACGTCCCAAAACGACAGTGAAACGGGAATCGGAAAAACGTCAATGCTCCGTTACCCAAATTTAATACCTTTCTATTCTCGGATCTCTGCCCCATTTGAATAATTTCATCGTTGATATAAGCTAAAAAGTTTTTATATTGTACTTGAAGATTCTTACGATATAAGTTACAGACATAAAAGTTATATCAACACAAAGAATTTGTTACAGTACCTACCAACTTTTTTTCTTACGCTTTTGTTTTTCCGGCTTCATGCTGGTCATTCAAGTATTATTAATAGACTTTATAAGATAAACTAACCTATAGGTCCATTGTGAAAAATCTATGAGATTTGAGCTCGATTCCAAATCAGGTTGATATTTATATTAAGGATAATTATGACTACTTATTTCGTTAACAACTTTTGTTTTTTTATTTGTTTTTCATACTTCTTATCGTTTCTATAACTATGTACCTACCTACATGTAGATTATCGAATTAAAGTTGCAAAAACACCTCCATGGCCGTTGATTACCACGCGCTTCTAGTATTTTAATATTTTTGTTTTCATGAAACTTGCTTCATTTTAAACACAATAAAACTCGACTATCATCTCTAGAAAAACTGAGTTGAGCTATTAACATACGTATTACATATTACGATGTCTTAATTAGGTGGCATAGTTCCTTTATTGTTATATGTTAATCGATTTGGTTTTAAAAATGAAGTCTCACTTAATGATCTTGTTTTTATAATCGTGCATCGCCGTAACTATTTTTATATAACACTCAAATGAGTAGAGAGATCATAGTTAGTTGATTAGAGTATCCCAATTTAAAGTTTCTGTTAGTTTTACGGGTTTTGTACTAACCAAAAGGGATTTTATTAG
>DWRA01001620.1:0-16347 GCA_018250295.1 Spathilepia clonius
TTTGCCAATTCACTCAACTTTGAAGAAAAAACGTCAATTCTGTTATGTACTTCATTAAGTGTACAGATCGCTCGGATAAGTGCGGTCTAGGTCTCTTCCTTACTTACACTTAGACGAAACGTTTCAAATTAGACTTAAGGACAAGTAATGTATTTGTAGCCGATCTTACTTAGGTTAATATCAAACCTAATCGGCGTTGATTATACATGTCTATAAACGGCAGTCATTAGCTGGACTTCACGCTGAAAAGTTGCTGCTGCTGCTTATCTGGCAACTACCCAAGTGGAACATTGAATTAGCAAGGCATCCAACATGTATAAAAACGTCTTAAATAATATTTAATGAGTACTATTACATAACTCGTTTTAAATATTAAATTCCATCTGTTTTAAGTATTACCGTCTCAAAATAAGGTTCCAAAGGAGACGGAGTTTCTGAGTGTGAATAGACGGGAAAATTGTGGAATTCTCGGGAGTTTGTTCGAAGTTAACGAGGCTTATTGCATAATGCGATGCATGAAGTTATACTTAAGGTGGAAGTACTGTGTGGTAAAACTTATTAGGTACTAATGAACGCTGGTGCAACTAACTTCATTTACCTATTCAGATTCGTCATTACTGCCGCCCGTGGACATAATTAAACTCACACAGAATTGCAGTTCTACTTGTGGTTGGTGGCAGTCGCGTTGCCACTCCTGGGGACTCAAACCCATATACAGCACCTCAGATGCCTCAGACGTCGAACCACGAAGATTTCTACAAGCTTGAAAGTGATTTCATGGTTCAAATTAACTACAGAATTTCGACTTCGGGACGGATAGCAGTTTAGTAGTAGTTACCATGAGGTGGACTGCGCCCTTGTTTGCTGCTTCAATTTTATAAAAAATGTGGTTAGCATGCAGACGAAAACATGTCTATAAACTAGTTTTTATATAAAGTCGTTCTGTATAAAATTTCCTTATCAGCCAGAAGCGGTGTGCTGGTAATATAATATTACGTGTCGTAAGGTTAAGTCTATTAAGTCTCGACGTATACGAGACGGTATCTACGTGCACATATGCGTTTAGTGAAGAAGACATATAATAATATAGTCTTGCTCAAAATAATACTACAACAAGCTAATATATTGGGTAATTACATAGATTTGCATAGAGATTTGTTATTGACAATTATAGTTCATTTAGCCAAGTGGCCACTGGCGCCCTTTCCTGTACTCGATTAAATAATACCCATACGAAAATAAGTTAATCCTTATGCTATTATCATATAATACGCCTAAATATAGATTTTTACTAGTTGCCACCTAAAGGATAACAGGTTCTCCTTTTACCTAGACATGGTCACTACTTAATATTTAGTACAAAATACATAATGTGATGATAGGCTGGTGGAGTATAGTCAACCTCCAGGCATAATGTAAGGGTAAAACGAAGAGAGAAGGCATAAGAGGAGGCGTACTACCTATTTCAGTCTAATTACACCAGTGTTGAGCGCAGCTATCTTCTCGTTTGGAGGGTAAAGTAAGGAAAAAATATTCATTCGAAGCGTTCCAACTTAGTCCTCAAGGATAGCAATGCATCTGTGGTTGACCTACATACAGAAAGGGTTCTAATTTTATCGGGAGATAATTACAGATGTGCGTGGGTGGCAGTAGTCACTTACCACCAGGCGGACTGCATGCTAATTTTCTACCTATGTCACCATATAAAAATATTAATTTAATAAGTATAAACCCATTATAAAGCAGTAAACATACTCTAGTAATCTCTTTACGGCCTAGCAGCGATTCACTCATAAAATAATATTACTTGTTGGCAAAGTTAAGGCTATTAAGCCTCGCATACGTGACGTGGTATCAACAGCCATCCGTGCTTATATGAAGCTAGGTTTTGCTGGAATACATATTACCTAATACCTGAACTGTTGGGAATGTCAGTTAATATGCTTGAAATCTAACATTAGAGTATCATTACATTTTGTCGAAATAATGACATAACTTTGAGTAATCGTAATAATGTTGTCTATCTATATATAATTAAGTATATAAAGGCTTCTTACCTAAATCTGAATCATTGTGTAATTGATTTTAATTATTGATGGCATCTCTAATACAAAATTCCAGTATTGGGCTCCAAATGTGAAGTATAATATGAAGCCATAAAATTGTTTGAACTTATTTAAAATGTATATATTTTATAAAGGCTTACATTATAAAGCATAACATAATTATAATACTTCACAAGCGGCTTTATAAAGCCGTTACGAGATACTTCAGTAATCTCCTTACACCTAGTAGCGATTTACTCGTAAAATAATATTACGTGTTGGCAAGGTTAAGGCTATTAAGCCGCACACGTGACGTGGTATCAACAGCCAACCGTGCTTATATTACGTTAGCTTCTGCTTGAATGCTTATTACCTAGTCATATTAGATTGCCTTTTTAAGCCTAACTCGTAGTGTATATGTAGTCTAAATCGAAGGTTTAAATTTCTCTTTTAGGTTTGGGTAAACTATTATTTATTTATATTAGTATATATATGTAGTATATATATTTGAGTGTAAAAAGCGTTAAGATTGTTAGCCTTATTTTATTTATAAGCTTATACGTCACAAATAAATATATCACGATGTAATGCGGTTGATATAAATTTAATACTTCTTTATACGCCGAGACTTTATAGCAATAACGATATAAGCCAATAACTCATATTTTAAATCCTAAATTATAGTTAGTATTATGTGTTACCCTAGAGGTTTTATGGATGATAACATTTCAAAGCAATGCATATCATACAGACTTTAAACTTTATAAGCTGAAACTTTGTACAAGATACTCCAGAACCGAATAGAAGCGTTTCACTCGTAAAATAATATTACGTGTTGATGCATGGTTAAGTCGTGCATACGTGACGTGGTACCAACAGCCAACCGTGCTTATATAAACACTGCAGCTTGTGCTAGCATTCACACGACACCTAAACGCTATGTATAGGACACTGAGTCTACAAATAATGAAGTACGGTTTTATTATGTGTTGCTTACTTTAGAATATGCGTTTATTTTATAGACAACCAGAGTATTGCTAATTGAATTAAAAAGTTGAAATTCTACCCACACCAACTGAATTCATCGCTGTTCACCACAGTCCGGTTTACATGGACGTTCTTCTCACAAACGTACACGGTGGAATTAACTTTCTTGCGAGGTATTTCCAGAGCGCTATGACATGCGGCCTTCCAAAATGGTGCAAAACCAACTTTTTTCTTTGGTATTGCCCCTCTGGTATTGCAAGTATCTACAGGACTACTTTCTATTACTACAATCCATCAGATTGTTCGTCTGCCTTATCGTTAGGTAAGACTATAAACAAGTAGTAATGACAGGCGGAGGTTTAATTAATGTTGCTTTCTTTGCTGGGACCCTAATAAAAACTACTTTGTATTTTATAATCTAGCTTTAACTACAAATGATCTTAAATATATTTTAACTCGCAAATAGAAATTGTTGATAAAATGTTTTTAAAATATTCAATATTTAGTAATTATGTAAATAGTTTCATATTTTCAAATACAAGTAACTAAAACTTAAGTCTTCATTAATATAAACATTTTTTATTGAAACACTGCCGTAATGTGCCGTAACGGTCAAGCAAGGCACGGCGAGAAGGAACAGGTAAAGTTCATAAATTAGTTCACTCGTTGCGCCGAACTGTGGTTAATTTTTGATATTATGTTAGGTCACAAGTTTGATAAACACGATTTTACTAAAACTTTAGAATGTCGATGGAAAGCTAAATATACGAGTAATTCTCTAAGATATTTTTAACTTCTTCGATAATTCAGTCGTTACTGCTGCTGGGCCTGGGTGAGCCAAGTGCAGATTAGTAATTTTCGGAAGAATTTGCAGTTATAATTATGAGTTTCCTAATATTTTATTTTTACTGAATTGAAAGGGTATTTCATTGCTGTACTTTCTTTCTTAAATATGGCTATAATCAGACTGTTAGATTTTTGAGTAATTGATTAGTTAGTGAGAAACTCCTGACCACCACCCTCGACTTTTACGTTATTTATGATAACTTAGTTTCTGTCTACCTGATTTTCATGAAACTTGTCATGAACATTAATTATCCAGATTAACGTGATATCATGAAAAATTTGACCTTCGAATCTTGAACCTTGGCAATGCAGAGGTGGCTCTTGCGTAAACCATAGAAATTGATTAATTACTTATTTATTACCCATTATTAAAATTACGCTTCGTACGACGTGTTAATTATAATTAACTTTATGTGTGAAACTAACCAGTGTACCGCAGATTTTGTAACATAGCAACAAAATATCAGTTTCAATTATTAACTGCAGTTGCAAGCGAATGATTAAATAAAATTTTGCTTTTCCGGTCCCTGCCGAGTTCCGAGAATCGACTATCTATTTCCAAAAATTATTTATGAGGACCATTAATATTCGTTATTCCATTATTTCGTTTATGCGCGTGTTATTTAATGATACTTGGTTTAATTTCAATGTTTGTATTATTTATAAATATAGAGAAGCTGTAAATCGTAAAATATAATACAGTACGTCCAAAATACATAAAAAAGGGAAATTTGTGAAACATCCATTCGTGAACTCTTATATTCTAGTACCTGCGGCTTGACATGAGTCTCTCTTAAACAGGGACCATAATTAAAAAATAGCTATGGCAATGGTGTCTTTACTTGAAATAAAAATAATTCTTAGCTGCAACTTGCTCCACACTCTCTCCTTCACATCTAGGAGAGATCTGTAGCATAGTCCGCTACTGTGCGACTTGGTAAACCGAGATACGTGTTAACTCGTTTTATTTCATTCTACTCATAAAATGTCCAAAAACAATCAATGGCTTTCAGTGATAACATCAGGGACAGACAGTTTCAAATGACATCCATAAAACGGAATCCAGCAGGAAAAGCCATTAGCGGTCACCGTCCAACTTCTGACCGCCATATTCGTTTTACAGATTACTCACGATCTAAACAGTGTAAGATGCTGTGCTATGCGCTATTTATATTTTATTCAAATAGGTAAAAGTAAATATAATGAACATTATTTTCCAAAACCGCATCCACTTTTATAATAGTTCGATATTCATGATGCAGGTTACTACAAAAACCAACGAGTAATAACGGATTTTTACAAAGTCCAGCGTTTCAATTGGCGATGTCAATGTCCGGCATGTTACGGGAAAGCGAAAAAAAGCAAATGAGAAAATGTTTTCCTGTTTTTCATGAAAATATAATCTTTAGCAATGAATAACACGTATTGTTAGGCCTTTTGAATAAAATATGTGAAGTATTTTTGAATCAAACGAATTGACTGGACTAGATTATATCTTTGTATCTTTTTTATGAAACAAAATTATGACATATAACCGTGAATGCCATAGCTAAACACAAAGATGAATTTATACTCACATTCAGCACATATTCTCAAATATTGTTTTATTTTAATTGAATAACTGCGAAACCCTCTGCGTAAAGAATCAGTTACGATCGCTCCGCCAAATATTGTGGTGTAAATAATCGTTTTCTGTAGCTCCTTTCTTTACATTTTATAAGTCGATATTACATAATATTATTTATTTACGGTTTGCTACCATTATAACATGAAAAAGTGTATTGAATTTTTAATTTTTCAAAATCGAAGCAGCGCCGCGACGTCTAGCGTCGTACAATGACAATGGCGCACAAAGGTTCTTTGTAGTTGTCGCTACAGCTTTTTATGCGAATATTTTCTGAAATTCTTTAGTTATCCCTTTTTTTTTAAATTGAAGTAGCAAAGGAGCATGCTATGTGTACAATTTTAAGTGCCGGTTGTAAGACTTCTGTGAATTTGAGTTCTATTTGAAGTTAAAATTGCGATATACATAATTAGGGAGGCTGCGGTCATGACTTAGGGATTTCAATAGACTAACCAAAAATACATGTCTGAAAATACCTGTTTTGTTTTTATGGGGACCCCACTTGGATTTTAACTTCTTTTAGTATTTGTTACTACAGTGACTATACTATGTAAAAATAATCTATCAAGATGTATATATAGAAGACACAGAAAATTCTGGCAGAAGGACAGACGGCCAGATGGACAAAATGCGGAGGCTTAGTAATAGAGTCCCGTTCTAACCATTTGTATACGAAACCCTAAAAAGAGCTGATAGCACGCATAGCGTTGTAAAGAAAGTTCTATAGTTCTGTTTGGGTATTCACCAAAGCCATTTAGATTTTGTGTTCAAACAAGTTACTGTGAACATACGAGGAAGAGTAGAAGTCGTAGTTCAAATCTTTGTCAAATTCTCGTTTAACGAGATTACGGAGTTAGGATGCAGCGAACGCTGAACTTGGGATCAAAGACGGGAACGCTAAGAGCGTAAGTTTAAAACTCAAGTATTCAAGTGTGTTAACGAAAATTTGTCGAGTTTCGTATCATTACATTAAAATTATTACGTTACGTGTCATGTTATGTTATTGTGTTAAGGTTATTGAAGATTGTGGAACCTCTTGAAGTTCGACTTTACGATATCACCGCCGCTGCATGGCTGGTGCATCCTGGTTAAAGGGGTGTAGTGCTTAACACATACTTATTCGAAGCATTCCAACTTAATCTTCAGGGTTCACAACGCGTCTATGGTCGACTTTAGATAATACTCTTAAGCTTATCTGGGCTTGCTTACTGATGTCCACGGGCGGCACTGGCACTTGCATCAGATGGACCGCGTGCTCGTTTCCTACTTCCATCATATACATTACATTGATATGTATACATTCATGTGTAATATTTATGACGTTATTTTGCATTCTTATCAAACTTTTTTATATATGTTGAAGTAGCAAACGAGCTTGCAGTCCACCTGATGTTAAGTGGCAACTGCCGCCCAAGGACATCTCCCTTACCACACCTTTCAAACCAAAAACACAGCAGCGTTTATCAGTGCTGTTATCAGACAGAAATAAGTGCGGCGGTGGTGCCGCCGGAGCCGAACTAGAAAGGGTTCTACCACCCTTAAACTAGGAAGGGTTGGGCAACACTGACCGAGTACTGATAGACTTCATACACCTTTGAAATATTCTTATAGAAATCGCAAATAGCTGCTTGAATCAAGCGATGACTAATACAAAGATATAGGTATATAAAACTTGAAAATTTTGTTTAGGCTTGGAGTAATCCTTAATTAAAAAACGACCAGTTATACTTTATTAGTTATCTACAGAAATAGATTAGATTTAATTTACTTTCCAAACTATAATGAGTTTGGATAGTAAAACAAACTTTATGAACTTACTTGCTTTTTAAGCTTCTTTGCAAAATATCAAAAGCATATATACTTTTATTTTGACTTATTTGTTTATCTGTCAGTCTGTGTAGTTCGCTGATATTGAAAGCATGAGTCTTGCCAAATTCGCTAAATATATTTTGCTAAAGTAATGATATTTCTATAATCCTTGATCATGTCAACGTTAACATAAATTACATTACATTACTGTAAGCAATTGGTTACATTGCTGTGATCAACGCACGAAGCACAGACACTATCTAGGTCTCAGTCTAGACTGTGCTAACGTATAGCCGCTATAAATCTACTAGATATTTGATGTCGAGTAATATCTAATACAGCAGCTTGCCGCCCGATCACATGCTTTATGAATAAAACATATGGACGACTTGTTTTTGTAAGTTTTCTATGTTAAGACAAGACTGAGATTATGAGTAGAACAAAACATTTAGTACTTTTAGGAGCTTATTGGCATATGATCTAGAAAATAAAATAGTCCAAACCTTCTGTATATTGAACCTACTGTATATTGACACACCACACTTATTTAATATAATGAAATATTATTCGAGGGACATTATATTAAAATAGTAGCATATTATTCCTTACAATAATATGCTACTATTTTAATATAATGTCTCGACATATTAAAATAATGAAATATTATTCTGAGGTATGCCTCAGTGCCATATGCCTAAAATGAGATGAAAAATAATGAATATGAGATTTACTAGTAGATGATGGTGCCTTTAGACATAGCTCGGTTAAGATTTCGATTATACGTTACATACATTTTGTACCAAACTTATATATATCAATAAAGATTTACCTGTTTATGTAGTCACTTGCTTTATAATTAAAAAAAACCGATAAGAGGGAAATGTAAAACAGTACACTCATTATCTGGCCAACATTCTTATACCGACTTGAACGGACAACAGTCAAAAGGGTTGAGCAAATATTATCAAACATTAGTAAAAACTTTTAAGAATTAAAAAAATCAGCAACTTATTAAAAAAAGTACTAAAAAAGTTTACCATCTTCACGAAACTTCAAAATAGACAAAGGTTTCAAATCCACAATACCTGTTTTTTGAAGCTTAAAACAAATCCGCCTGAAATATCCAGGTAACAAAAACCGCGTTCACTTCAACTAAAAACAAGTTTAAAATATCAGTGCGAAATAATTTTCGCAGTTTTCAACTCCATCTGTTATTTCTGCTCGCCACCTGCAGCCGGGTTGTTCGCGTAATTATATGCAAAGTACATGCAAATCCGTAAACCCTCTTCACGTTTATAATGGTAAACGTATACACAATGCTAGGAGATAGCGATGCGATTGGTTACGTTTAACTAACCGTAATTATTATCCTTTGCCCGTCAGCAAGATAATATAATGTAAACAGGCATTAAATCTACCCAATGTAAACTTTGCTTTACAATGTATATGAATGAAAGAAATAATATATAAATAAACGTTTTAGAAATTCTAAAAAGCGTTATTGCTATTTGCACTTTTAAATGTAAACGTAATACTGTTTCTTGTTTTAATATGCTTAATTCGTTTTGTGTGGTACACACAGGCTTCACACGCCTGTCTATCAAGTTAAAAATATGATACAATCCTTATTGTCGCCGATGACTAGATAAAAACCACTGACCTTGCCTTCCGAGTTGATCTGCAGACTGGGATGTGCACGAGGCTGTTACAGGGCTTAATGAAGTAGGCACGGCCTGGTTTTTCTGAGGAATTACTATTCACTTCACTGGTCACACACGGTCACGGTAGCACGAACAGTCCACGTGAATGAAAACAGCGAGAAGGCACATATAGAACGTTAGTATGAACTCGCCGAGCGCAAGACGACGACTGGTCGTAACTTTGGAGTTTTTACTTCTACCCACTTACAAGTTGATAAATATGAGCAAGTTTTTTAGACTGTTGCAGCAGATTAGTTAATAATGTAAATATTTTTGTATTTATCGGATACAACTTTTAAATTTTACGTAAACCTTACAGTACATTTTTTACAAACATTTTTAGGGTAATACTCGCCTGACCACTTTTGTTCCTTTTCAGAACTAGACTCAATATACTTTTTTATAATAGATATAAAAGTAGAATGGACGTGAGGAATTTTAAAGAGCTATAAACAAACTTTGTCAAACATTAATGATTCACACTTTCCTCATTTATGTACGAAGACAACATATTAAAGAAAAAATGTTCATAGCACAACTTTAAGTGTCCTACAAGCAGTGTCCCAACTCAAATACATTGGGTGTTAAGGTCCTTTTTCAGGAGCGGGAGCGAATTCATTCGTTAAATCGTTAAAAGTCCCAACATTTGGATTGCAAATCGCATCCCCAATTATAAAGGTGTACAAGTGTTTTGTATTCGAAGTTCACTGTTTGGATTTGCTAATTTAAACTTTTAGGAATGTGCGATGTTTGCCTAAGTTTCAAAAGATGTTCAGTTTTAGTTTTAGTTGGAATAATATGTTATTCAATTAGATGTGTTGCTTAAAGTTGGATAAGTAAATTGTAACGAAATCATCAAAGTTAGACGAATTTAAATAGGCTTTAAGATATTTATTAAAATTTCAATAAAACCGTACATTTTTTAAAACATACTATAACTACCATAAATGGATTTCATGTTTGTTTACTATTTCCAATAAACAAAGTAATTACAATAAACCTATAAAAGAACTAAATATATATCGAAAAAAAACAAAAATGAAAGTGAATGAAAGTGTTACACTTAATACAAAAATGAACTGATAATTAAAGTCCAAGCTGCTGCTAAGTTAATTATAGTCCAAGCGTCTGCTTAGAGTAAAATAATTAAACTTATTATGTTACAACCAAATAAGACTCATGACCTCCAGACAATAGGCGATTGATATTTAAACTTACTCTAACAAGCTCACTTCAATAGACAATAGCTGGATTTGAATAGACGCTGTCTTTCTTCAGCTAACAATGGTATGATAAATATATTTTAAAAGTGGCGACACGATTACGTTACGACCTCAAATCGCTCACGCGTTGTAGGTTTATTTAAATTGGTTATCGCTAACAATGGATAAATTCAAGTGTAAGTTATATCGAATTTGAGGTTCATAGCACTGGTGTGGCATTCACTAGTTTATTTTTATATTTCAAGTCCAAGGCAAGTACATATGTATGTAGATACTTTAGTAAGTAGGTGCTGAAATATAAAATAAGTCAATTATTAAATGATTTCATTTTTGAATGTACATAACCTTTACATTAGAAACAGTATGTAGTAAATACTATGGTAAATCACTTCTTCTATAAATTAAATTCTTAAACTTTTACCTGTAGAACAAGTGACAGGATAATGACAAATTATCGTTATCGTATGGTATAAATATAAACACACACAATAATTTCTATTGATGGCACTCAAGTACATAGTTATTGAACACAAAGAATGAATGCTTTGACTCGAAGAACGAAGCACTAAGGTCAGAATAAATGTGTTTTATAGACTGCAAGAGAGTTGTTACAAGTGACATTATTGTATAAGGTTATAAAGGTGACAGAACCCTTCATGGTTCAACTGTCGCGTTAAATTTTGTTTTACATGCAATTGTTAGACAAAATATACATTAATAAATATGAAACACATAATAGAATAACCATTATAATTGTAATAGAGCGCTTGATTTGATTCTAGAGGCACTATCGCCACATCTATTTCTGCCTAATAACAACGACAGTAAACGCTACTGTGCTATGGTTTTAATAGTGTGGCGAGGGTATAAGCTTAACCAGGGTGTTTCAGCATAGTGATCGAGGGTAGCATCGTATCCGTGATCGACCTTAGGCCTACCTAAGGTCCATCTTAGCTTAGAATCCTAGATTCTAAGCTTATCTAGTGTTGATCACAGATGTCCGTGGGCGGCAGTCACCACTAGCCGTCATCTGGATTGCGTGTTCGTTTAACAGTTGTAAATTATAAAAAGGGGGAAATGTAAGAACAGTTATTATATAGCCGTACCACAAGAAATTATCAACATCGCTGACTTGGAAAATACTGGCAGTATTTCCTCTATGTACGGTTACCATTACAGTAATTAGTAATTTAACATTATGTAATTACACATAATCTTCTTTCTCTGATAATTGTACACTAATACTAATATTTTCAGTGTGTGGAAGCCTATATTGCGTTATTACTTAAAATATATTAAAAATAGTATGATTCGTCTAAAGCCTCATTCGTTTCTCTTTTGATTCGCGTGTGCCGTAAAACTTAGGCCTCTTCCAGCAACTTAAACTTATTATATTCCTTGCTGTTCTTCACCAGGTTGGCATTCACGACTTATTTATATCGCAGTCCCATCTTTTCCATATATTTTCATACTTTAATACAAATTATCTGGAAACCATGTCAAGGTTAAAAAGATAATGTACGGAGATTGCTTGTTCGAAACATATTTATCGTGACGAAGCGCGGTGACGCGGCGGGATGGCGTTCGTCACTTGTGGCCGATGGCTTGACGGGCAATGGCGCGTGTGATTACTGTACTCCTTCTCATGTACACGAGTTATAAAAGAAGAGCGAGTAAGAAATAGTTTTAAGTTAAAAAGGATTAAAACAGCTAGCGTTTTAGAATGAGAATGGTGTTAATTGCAGTTTTGAAGGTAGTAGAATTTCTTGTGGTTCCACTCCGGCGGCAACACCGCCACATCTATGTTTGTCTAATAACAATAATGTTACGCGCTGCTTTGAGGTGTGTGGCGAGAGACTTACTTATCAAAGGCATTTCAACTTAGTCAGAAAACAAAGTAGTGAAACTGCTGGTATGGAGTAGAAATAGGTATAACTGTGGTGCCTCTAGAGTCGCATGATGAGTGTTCTAAAGTCTTTGCAAGTAACATGAAGATCACAGATCGATTGCCTCCAAAGACTAAATTAAATAGTAGCTAGATTCATGAGAATGGAATGATGTTCATTAGTCTACAATCCTTACCTTCTTACTTTTGATAAGGGATCCACTAAGGCCACCAGGGCCAAAGTCTACCACGGTAAACTTCCCATACCTTTGTAAAAGTTTTTGTTGAAGAACTCTCATACGTTAACGCAAATGACAACTGATTTCGTAAACGTACACAGCATTGACTCTTATCAAAACAGTAATACGTACCTACCTGTAATTCGAACCCTCACCATAAGAGCGAATTTCAATCCGGGAAATAACTGCACTAACTCGTATTATATTTTATTAAACCTACCCTAACGACAGTAATATTTCCAGATATTTCTTTTCTTATTACTTAACCCACAATAACAGCGAAGCGTGGAGTCGCTGTCAATCAAGCCCGGGTAGGCGGATTTATTGATGAACCATAGCGGATTATCAGCGGAACGGATTCGGAACTAAACTGTATAACATTTACTGTTCAATCCCTACAATACAATATACAAATTTAATGCTCCTTTTTTGGGAATCATTTTAAATTGATGCGATGTAAAGGTAAGTACTAAATACGACACGTACCTACTTATATGCCCAGAATGTAGCTATTAAAATATTTGTTAAGACTAATACAAATTCCAAAAAAAAAATTTTCATCTGAATGTTTGTGGCTAATTCTATTTCTTTAAAATACAAGTGCCGAGAGGGTAATAAAAATACCAATCTACTTTACTTCATGAACAAAAATAATAATACAGTCTATTTCGTAGACGACGTCACCTATGTATCATATCGTTAAACCCAATTGAAGAAGACTTCGAAAATCATAAATGTATCAACCTTACATAAGCTATTTTGGTCATATATTTTTCTATGAAAGGGCGATAGCAAAGCCTTGTTCCGGTTACAATGGCGTGATAGCCATCCATTTAATCATGCCCGTAAAAGGATTTATTAATGAGCCCCAGCGGATTATCAGCGGAACGGATTAGTAACCAACCGGAGAACTTTTAATGTACAGCCTCTGGGCTTTGTTTGAGTAAATGTTGCAAATATTGCAAACATTGCAGAACTATAATAATACGGTCATTTGGAACTAAAGGGTATTAATTCGACTGCAAATTAAAAACGTCACTTATTTTGAACTTACGAAGGGTTGTCATATTCTAGTTGAGAGGATGTCGAAAGGACAACACGCGTATATGAGGACTTCTAACTTAGTCCTCGAAAGGTAGCAACGATCCCTGATAGAGATGCAAACCTTGGGGTCGATTACAGGTTTGTATGTGTGACAATGGCTGCTTTTGATTAGATTATATGCTTGCTACTTAACATTCGTAAACAAAAATGGATTTATAACTAAAATAGAAGTAAAACTTGCGATGGCATCAAAGTGTAGTAAAAGCAGATTTATTTGATATCTGTGAAATTTCTTAGATAATTTCGACGTAACTCACTCAAAGCCAAGGTTAAGTTAAGAGTCGACAAATAAACTTACAAAGATGTTTTTCGTGAAAACAAACATTACTATTCGCGGCACCATCTTACATAGAAATTTCAAGCTTCACACGCTACGTTGCATGCATTTCTCACGGTGTCACCGGAACACGTTACGAAATATGTGCTGGAAAGTGTTAAGGTGTGCTTTCGTCCAGGCGATAATACGAATATTTTTTTTTATTAAAGTAGCAAACGAGCATGCACATGTGGATATCCGTAATCAATCTCAGATAGTATACAATTAGAATTCTGCTTGACGCAGAGCATAGATTCGTTGCTACCTCTGAGTACTAAGTTGAAACGCCTCGGATAAGCATAACTAAGATAGTGATGAGGGAGACCCCTTTTGCCCTTCAAACTAGAATACAAAAGCGCTTAATACTGTAGTTGTTAGGTAGAAATATATATGGCGGCGTTGGAGCCGGACTGAACCACAAGGGTTCTACCACCTTATAACTACTATAATATATGCTATACAATAATTATGTTATACAATAGGCAGCAAGTATACCTTCTGTAAAATTATTACTGCAATCTAGGAATATAGGAAAACCATATATAAGTTGATGTATAGCATATTCTCAGTAATTAAATTTAGAGTTTTATGAAATGGTGAATCAGTGTGGAGTATAAAACATATTTTAGAATAGTAAAACATATTTTAGATCAGACCTTATGACTTTTGTGGTTCAAGGAAATCACGGTATTCTAGTAGCCTGTATCATAAACATTAAATCAAGTATATTTATTTAATTAGTAATAGAAAAAAATGTCTATTATCCAAAATTACATATGTTACCAAAAGCCCTCCAATTATACTAACCGCAAATAACCGAAGCAATTTTTTACAGCCCGAAACTAATCAAGGACTTTAATTTCATATTAAAAGTACTACTTTTAATTCGACAGTGTAATTTAACCTCAATAAAGTTGGTAGAACTCTTTGTAGTTCAACTCCAGCGACACTACCGCCACACTTATTTCTGCCTAATAACAGCAGTGTTAAGCGCTGTTGTCTTCTAGTTTGAAGGGTGTAGTAAGGGAGATAAACTCAACGAGGCATTCCAACTCAGGGGTTCTCAGGGGTAGCAATGCATCTGTGTCCGACTTTAGTTGGGATTCTGGTCTTATTTGGGGTGGATTACAAATGTCCATGGGCGGCAGTTGCCACTTACCATCAGGTGGATTGCATGCTCGTTTGCTACTCCATCATATTTAAAAAAAAAAAAATAGGAAATGGTCACAGCCTTCTTAATGTCTGTACTTGACTCCTAATAGAGGTCATAACTTTCCCTGATGACTAAATTGGAATACCCCATATTGATATTTCTAATACACCATAGAAAAAGGTAGCAGAACTCTGTGGTTCAACTCCGGAGGCACCACCGCCACTTCTTTTTAAACCTTATAACAGCAATGTTGCATGTTGCCACATACTCATTTAAAGGGTGTGGAAAGGGAGACATACTTATCTGACGTGTTAAAAGTTAGATCTCGGGGGTCGTAATACATCTGTGGTCAATGTTATGTAGGACTCTAATCTTATTCTAATTGATTACAGACAAGTATTGATGGCAATAGTCAATAACTATAAGGTGGACTGCATGCTTGCTTGCTATCTTTGTTACATTATAAAAATCCCTTAACCTACTGAACCATATCATAGGAGGATTACACCTGTTATTAGGATTGTAACGACCTACATAAACCATTTTATTATTGTATGACAGATTTTTTTCCTCAAATTTTGTTACCTTTTACCTATTCTGTGAAAATTATACTCTAGAACAATAAATTACTATTCAATAGAACAGTTACACATTCAGTAAAACATGCAGTTCCCAAGATTCTACTTGTCACTACCATTTTCATGATTAACAAGCTTTGTCCTATTTTTATTGTAGTTTTGTAGTGAACAGGTCTGAAATGTGACTCTAAAGATCAATGAACTAAAATATTGTTGCCTTACATTCCCATCTATTATGTATCTAGGTTCAAGCAATATAATTACTTTGTCATGTAAATAAAACATCTCATGTACTCGCGCAAACACTCACAAGCTTTCTCACACACACAGATATATCAGCTACATACTTTCGCAATGGAGGCATTCAACTTACTTCTATTGGTTTAGCATTGAATCTATGTTTGACTTATTGATCCTAGACTGGTGTTCGATCAGTATCTATAAACCATCAGTCACAAATTACCATGAGTTGCAGGGTACATTTAACATAAGGGATTGTATTGGCTACATTTGATATATGAACATTTTTTTAATACTTGGTCTCACAATAAAATATTCATGAACAGTAGGTACACAGGATATGAAATATGAATCGCCACAATGTTACAATGAAGGTCGGGACACTGTGGTTGTGGTAAGCAATAATTTTAAACAAAAAATATAGTGTAGGTATATTATTACACGCTTACTAATTTACAGTAATTAAAATCTGTCAAATTGTGTTTTTTTTTTATATGACGGAGTAGTAAACGACCATGTAGTCCACCTGATGGTAAGTGGCAACTGCCGCCCATGGACATTTGTGATCCACCCCAGACAAGTCCAGAATCCCAACTGA
>DWRA01001621.1:0-16346 GCA_018250295.1 Spathilepia clonius
ACCCAGACCCAGAACAGAAATCTAAATTCATCATTCGGATATCTGTCTGACCGGGGATCGAACCCGGAACCCACTGCGTGTCAGACCGGTATGGTAACCGCTCCGCCACGCAGGTCGTCAAATATAATCTAGAAAAGAATAAAATTTATGTGTCTGCTTGTAATGTCAAAATAACTGCTTTTATTTATATACATGATAGTATATAACAAAAATACATTATCAAAATGTATGTCTGTATGTTCGTCAGTCTGTTTGTTGTTGTTATTGTTGCTAATCTCCGGAATGGCTGGACAGGTTTACCGGGAATTTCACTAACAGACAGCTAATGTTATAAACTTAGACAACTTTTATATTACAAAATGTTTTACGGTTTCGCACAAAAAAATTAAACTCATGAAATCTACCGCGCACGTCCCTCTTTGATAAAACTGATGAAAATGTAAAATTTCAGTTATGTGTATGTCATGTTATATTTAATTTAAATACGGGTGGACCCGCGGGCTAGCCGTGAATATGTTTATAATATTGTTGTAACCTATATTTATGAGTGATAATTAATTTCTAATGCTCACATATGTATGTTTGGAAAATCAGAGGTCCGTGCCTGGAGTTTCAACCTCGAACCCCTCGATTAAGAGGCCGTGATACAACCACTAGGCTATCCGTGCACGATATTTCGACCCAGTTGCATGGATCGTGGTGGATCATGCAACTGTGTCGAAATATCGGCAACTAAGAAATCAAAACTTCGTATCGTGAGTACCAATTACATAACAAAATGTATCGATTCCGCGATAATATTAACCTAAAACCATATATCCGTGCACGAATTTTATATAAGAACCAAAATTATGAAATCGACAACAATCGACCACACGCGCATGATAGCTGTTAGTCGGTGAATGGCAAAAACAAAAGAAAATAAAAGGTCTAAGGCACTTTCACATGAGCAAACGAGCGGCGCGATTAGACCGCTATATTTTACATCGTTAATGTGATAAAATTAGTATAATTATTCCTAAACTTTTACACATCAACAAATTTACGATGTACATAGCAATAAAAATAAAGTGTATGTTCACGATTTCTAAACATTTATACGATACAAAGCTATAGTTAACCATCTTTACCGATTTCAAAAATAAGGTTCTTTATTGAATCGCTATATATGTATGTTTGTATGTCTGCATTTTTACGAAAGTACTATGGCGACTTCCCGCAACTCGAACCGAAAGGTGGTAGAACCCTTTGTAGTTAGACTACGGCACCACCACTTATTTCTGCCTAATAACAGCAGTGTTAAGCGCTGCTGTCTTCTGGTTTGAAGAGTGTGGTAAGGGAGACAAACTTAACGAGGCATTCCAACTTAGTCTTCAGGGGTAGCAACGCATCTGTGGTTGACTTTAGTTGGGATTCTTGTCTTATCTGGGGTGGATCCCAAATGTCCATGGGCGGCAGTTGCCACTTACCATCAGGTGGACTGCATGCACATTTGCTACTCCATACAAACAAACAATATAAATGGTCACATGTATAAAGTTAATTCGTAGTTCAACAATAGTACTCCCACAAAATTTACATAACGTCTGCCTTATAGCAGCAGTGTAGGGTTACTGTAAGCTTCTATATTTACTACTATCACATCATTTAAGAACAAAAAAGGGTATTTATATACACGTAAGATGTTATAATTCTTTAGCGAATTTAAAACAAATTAATAAAGAAAAGTGCAAGTGTTAATACGTATTTATATGCAAGAAGTGAAGTTATTACAAAACAAAGAAATATTACAAAATGAAAGGACGCGACACGTATGGTACATTACTGTACCGTACCGTGATTTAACGTAACGCAACGTAACGTAATATAATACACCGTATCATTTCTACAAAACTTAATATTTATTAGCCACATTCGTCCTGTCGATTTTCTTTCCGTCGGTTTAAATAAACACTCATCATTTTTCCCAAGCAACCCAAAATAAAGTATAACTTCAAAAATCGTGTCATTTTTCAGAAAATACGTATGATTTTACTGTAATAAAGTTCGAGACAAAGTATTAAAATTTCATGGCACAAAGACCGACTGCTATGACACGGACGGTGTAACATTTAGAGCACCTGGTTGGCGCATCGTAGTTTATAGCGTCACAGTAAGACAGCTTAAAGGTCTGCACTTCGCTAAAAGCATACTTGAGGGATTAAATTAAAAATGTGCTATGTATTTGTTAGGGGTTGCAACGCTCCTGGCTTGTTTTACTTTGCTCGGAGTAATGTAGGAGCTGATCCTTTACGTTGTGCATCGATAACGGTATTTTTTCACTATAGTCTTAGCAAAATGCTTTGTTTGTTAATGCAGTTAAATTATCGAGTACATAAAAGATATAAAACAAAATAAATGTTGTCAAAAAAACTTACCATTCTCTTATTTGTCCGTCAATCAACATTTTTGTATGGTAACTATTGAAGAGATTTAGTAATATCATCGATCATTTTGGAAAGATTATTTTTTATGTTAGAAATTTCCCCTGTAGGCGTACCTTCATTTTAATAATAACAAATATTTAGACAATTTTAATTAAGATTTTTTTATTTATTAATGACTAGCCAGTTCAAAATTGTATTACTTTGGACTATTGAAACTTCAAGTAATTCTTACAATTTAAAATAAAAATTTCGCAGAAAACCTATGAAGACTTATTAATAAATTCTAAAGGCAGAAATAAATATAAACATGGATAATCTCTACACAGCTTCATAAAAGTTACAAATAACCCAAAAACAAATTAAGCAATGATTTCTTTACAGCCCATACATTTTTATTAGGAACGCCAATCAGCGCTCGCTGAAGGATGGCGGCCATTTCCTCAACCGTTGCCCGCTTCCGCGCCAACATTATTGTAACTAAACGCCATTATTTACCTTAACCGTAGCTTTCTTTACGCCCTATTTAAAAGTATAGTCTATTCAATATTTATTTATAAAGTCATGTTCAATTTTAAAAAAGACGCTTTATACACTCACAGCCCCACAGTAGGAAACACACAATGACGAATACACAAACACCCAGACCCAGAATAGAAATCTAAATTCGTCATTCAAATTTCTCTCTGACCGGGGATCGAACCCGGAACCCACTGCGTGTCAGACAGAATTATGTTTACGTTTTAGTTATTATTGGTTTAATTGAAATAATTTTGGCAGTATTGATGTTTGATGACATGTATGATGTAGCATGATTGATGTATGATGTAGTCTATATGTTGCTTGGGAAATTTATAGTTTAACTAGTGAGCATGACTTTCTTTGTTACTGGGGAAAACCTACAAAAGCTATATTTGAAAATACTATTTTAATTGGTGTAAATATTGTTAACCAAATCGAAATAATGTTTTATAAATCAGCAAATTGTATATTTATTTTAAATGTGTAGTGGAACAAAATGTCACACAGAAAAGTAATCATAATAGTCTCAGAAATAGTATTTCTACCAAAGCGTATTGGCTAGTAAGTTAAACCAGGCTCTTATTTTGGGAAAAAATCAGTATGAGTAATGAGGCAGTACTAATTAGATGACGAAACAGCATTTGTAAAAAAATATTATTACCTTGTTTATTGGTAAATGTCCACATAACTTAAGACCTAAACCACTGTCTCCAAACAAGCATAACAACCCATAAATAACAAAGTGAGCGATGCCCATAATCAACTGACGTATTCAATTTATGCTCGAACCGGAGAGCTATTAAACATGTTTTATCCTTATTGAAATTCAAAAGATCGCGTTTTACTCCAGATGAGATTTGTACCCTTAGGATATAATTTGAAGATTTTGCCATAAAACGGCAGCTGGGTAGCGGCGGTAAGCTCATTATACTTAGATCTTCAGAGGATTACTGGGAAAAAGATGTTTGATAAACAACCCACTTATCAATACGCCAGAGGCGCGATCCCGAGAAAGTAATATAAATTTTATTATAGCAGCCGTGAGTGAAACGTTCGGGCTTTTAAGTTCTGTAAATGGTATCAACTGATGGTTAGTGTTTTGCGCCGAGGAATTATGTATCTATGGCTATTATTGTTTATTATAATGCTTATAAAATGTATTATATATCTTATGATTAAATTATTATTTAAGTCAAGTACATCTTTCTATGATAATACACTTAGGTATTACACACAAACTATAACCGGTAGTAATTGATAATTGGAAATAATTTAAGAATTTTTCAACATCATTTTCCATGACATAGGCTTTGTAAGTACTATTATGATTTTTGGTTTCATAGTCAATGACTTACAAAATGTCTGACATTACTTTAAGGGCCTTTATTTGGTCAATTATGTAGGTGCGAAACTGTTTTGTAAAAGCTAAGATAAAACAATAATTATGGTAAAAACTACATACTTATAATAAACATATATTTTTAAGAAATATATTTTCTATCGAAACCTTCCAATACCAAAGAAAAGACATCAAGAAAATATTTCTCAATAAAGCAACGACTTTAAAATTTTCAGCTGAATTTCGTTGGACATGAAATATGACCGGATTGTCGCGTAAAAGCGATTCATAATTCAAAATCCAATTTACGTTAGATGAGATTTCGGTTGAAATAAACGGATAACACGTTTGTTACACAGGGATTTTGATTTAGGTACTTGTCCGACCGCGAGGTGAGAGATAAACGAGGAATCGCGTGACCATAGTATTAAAAATCGCCATAAATTAGAATTTACGATATAAATCATTTCGAGATTAGTAAACGAAGTTTTTTTTGGCTGTGCTATTACTGATACGTTAACGAATTATATTATTTTTACATGACTGTAATAAGGAGTTTTTTCAAATTTCACTTATATATCTAAATAACTGTAAACCTCGTTTACAGTCATTAATATCATTATTTAACATAAAAACAAAATATCTATTGTTTTACGTAAATGAAGCTCTCAAATAGTCTAACAGCAAGCAGTTTTCACCAATGTGTCCAATTGGATAATTATTTTGTTCTGGGCTACTGACTAATTATTTAGTTTTGCATTTGCATTCTTTTATCGCTTAGTCGTGTGTAGTTTAAGATGTGTCTTATGTAAATATTTGTATCGAATTTGGGATGTAATGTGTTTTCGATCAAATAGAGCAAAGATAAATGGCGGGTTAGTTCAGATAACAGCCGATATTATTGGTAGTAGATTATACGCTCACGTAAATATACAACCGTACCTTGTAATACAAATTAAAGTATTAATTCTGAAACTCATAAGTATACTATAAGCAAATTCACTTTTTTTTTGCGTAATTAAAATGACAAAAATGAGATTTGTACGATGGTGAAATGCATTAAATCCTATTTTAAATATTTTGAAAAATTTAAACACTTTCTACTCTTGTCTATCAAAATTATGTTCAAAGTCGGATGCTGCATTTTTGTCCGACCTGTAGAATTTCAGTTATAGCTCTGAAGTATAGAATTAACTGCTTATAGGGACATGATTAGATTTGACCTACCACGGTGTGTGAGAACGAATTCCTATTTATAGGGACAGACCGTATTTTCATTCTTGAAGTAATTAAGATCCAGTGTAAATCAGCCGTCAAACTGAAAAACTCTTTGATGATAACATTTTGTGTAACGCCATCCACCATTGATTAATGTTGAGTACAGACTAGTGATGTGCCGGAGTGGTTAAAAATGTATATCCGCGGATAGGGAGCCGAATACGGATATTTGGTGTCAAGATCCGCAGATACGGATATCGATACGGATTTTTATTTTCCCACTGAATCGATGTCGATGCGCACGACCTTGAAACGATAGTTGACGTCACGCCTGAATATACTCTGAATGGAATTTAATAGTTTTTTAAATGTACCTGATAATTAATACTCAAATTAAAAATGAAAATTAATAATTAAATTAATATGAAAATGAATGAGGTGAAAGATCCGTAAAAGATCCGCGAGAAAAGTAACGGATACGGATCTTTCTTCTTCCACGGATATCCGCGGATACGGATATCCGGAACATCACTAGTACAGACACATCATATCAGTATCATACAGTAGCAGTATTCTACTGTTATATACTAGTAAAGTGTTTTTCCTTTGACTAATAATTTTGTTTTTTCTCCAACATAATAACGTGTGAAAATATAAAAAATAATAACAATTTATCTATCAACACTTTGTCTTTGTTTTACATAATGTCTTCTTTAGTTTTACCGTCAAAAGCTTTCGTGAAAAGTGTCTTTCATTCAAAATTGTGTAAAGGTACGTGTCGGCTGAATTTGTGGTTTTTATCGTGAAATATTCAAGCAAGTTTCTATCCCGGATCAAACCTCGAGTGAGGGGTCGGCCATTTATCATCCCGGCTTCCCGGAAAAATGCCTTTCATAAAAATATATTAAAAGTTTCCATCCCGCTATCCACGAATTTTCACGCCTCGTATGTTAATTTTATATCGTAAAGGCTGAGTATTCGCTTTTTATGTCACTCGGCTAATTTCAGTATACTCGTAAATTGATGATTTGATATTTATTACACCAGAAAGCAGTTTTATGTTTCTATTTTTAGCTGCGAAATGAAATACTGTTATGGTTTTTGTATTTCTTTTATAATCATTGTTTAGTCTGACTGTCGTGAATACTAAAAAGCATAAATTTAAAGTTAAATATAGCTTAGGCGTGACCCATGGAAGAATTCTTGCAGAAAACGTGTTTCAACGAAATAATAAATAAGAATATTGTATTAAATTACGACATCTAACGCAGGTTGCCGATATATCGTTGGCTAGTCGGTGGTTGAAAAATGAGTGTGAATTGAGTTCATATTTATGAATTATTTTCACCTCCCTATTTACAAATATTCCATAAGAGGCTCACAACGGAAGGGTTCCGTACCGCTGAACAAACCCCTTATAAGATTACTCGTGTTCCTGTTCATCTATCTGTCCGTCTCAGAATCTATTTGACCGATTCGCTTGAAATTTGGCAAATGCAATTATGTATTAGACAGACACACATGCAAAGTTGAGTTTTTTTATTTTGACATATAAAACTCTAAACAACATTGAACCAATTATTCAGTGGTCTAGAATGTAACATTTATCCTTTACCCAATTCAAAACAAACACTAATTTTGGCTTATTCGATTTTCGTAATTCGTTTTCAGCTTAATTCCCAATTCCAATAAATCAAATCGTAGAAAGGAATTTTCAATGTGATTTCGAAATTAGTTTTCAAAGCGCAGAAATAGTTTTACTTCGCTACGAATGATTGTTATATCCGTGCAAGGAAACTTTAGCCCGTTAAATACTAGGTAAAAAATATTTACTGCTTTATAATACTGCGTAACAATTATTATTTCAGTTTTGTTTTTTACATAATATAGAGAACTGAACCATGAATAATATGTAAGTAAGATATACCTCACGTCATAAAAATAAGGAAAATAAGTATGTTACTTTTATACAACATATTATCTGCTAATACAAGTACTACATATTTGAAAAAAAATCTAGAAATTGAAAATGTAAAATAAGTTACACTATTTTGTGTTGTTATTATTTTTTAGAGGATTGAAGTGGCAAACGAGCATGCACCACCCAATGGAAAGTGGTAATTGCTGCATATTAACATTTATGATCAACTAAATATAGAACAGGGATTCTACCTGATACCGGCCACAGACGCGTTGCCACTCCCGGGGGCTTAAGATGGTTGCCTCATATGTAAGTTAGTCGGTCCAGTTATTCAACCAGCATAATAAATTGTTCATGAAATCATAGCACAGAGATTGAAACGCGGCCTTTTAGTCGCGAGGTCCGGGGTTCGAATCCCAGACACCTAAATTTTTTCTATTTTGCGCGTATTATAAATTAATTATCGCTTGCTATAATTGCTTAAACGTTGAAGGAAAATATCGTGAGAAAATCTACATGCCAGAGGATCTTTGAAAAAAGTCACACATTTGGTCAGCACGGTGGACTACGACCTAACTCTTCTTACTCTGAGGAGATACCAGCGCCCAGAAGTAAGACAATAATGAATTAGCGACGATAAATCTCCAGCCTGAAACATGGTTCGTAACGGCATGTAAATATCTTATTTACCCTTGTCATTCGTATTGTTCAACTTAGAAAATGAAAACAGTTGAGCGTCTTGGGACCCATAAATACAGATTCGTGCCCCCAGGGCCCAATCCGGTTCGACTCATTGCTACCACAAATTGATTTATCCCCGGGGAATATTCAAACTGACTTATAATATTGATTAATATCAGTTCAGCTCCTTAATATTCCTACGCCGACTTTGTAAGTTCTGAATTGATCAATGGTTAGTTACTGTTCTAACTTAATAGATTGTCGCACCCTTTACTAGTTAGTGATATTCTCTGTACTGCGAAGCGAGGAAATCTTTTATACCTGCTTAAAATATTTTTTAACAGATTTAATGACCCAATTTTGTAAAAATTCTTCAAGGATATTATGATTCATTATGCTTTTTCTTTGATAAAACTACCACCTTTTTCTGTAGCGGTAATTGCATTGTTTTCGCATAAACTCTTCATTTCAAATATAATCTTATCGTGTAATCAACTAATAATGCAATGACAAATATTATATGTAAATTTTCTCTTTAATTTAATGGTTTCATTACAATAAATCAGATTAATGTAGTAATGTTCACGTATCACTCATATGAACGGTTTAAATCTTCTCTTTTAGTCCGAACATACGATGAAACTGAAATTTAAATTAAGCAGCTTTAGATTAAAAACTCACGAAGCGTTTTTCTTCAGCCTCCGCTACGAATGCACAATAATAGTTTTGTTTCAAAACTCATAAGACCGCAGTTTTGAACGATTATGTAGCCGACAGTGTTACGTACTAGCAGCTGAACGGAAAGACATCGATATAATAATGTCCACTGTTACAGCGGAAACATCAAAAAAGTCGCGCCATGTGAACATATAATAATGTCCACTGTTACAGCGAAAACAGCAAAAAAGTCGCGCAATGAGAACATACATACATTTTCTCATATTTCTACGCGTATTGCGGTTCGCGTTTTCGCACGGATTTGGAAGAAAACCGCTCCGTGTGCTCTAAACATTATCCTCAATTACGGGTGTGGTGTAGCATACCCTTAAACTTCAAACTGAGGCCGTTAGCTAAAGTAAGATGTCAAAGTGACAAAACTATTTGTACAGTGAGTCGGGTTAACCTCCGTCTTAATTACGCGATTGAAATGTAATCCAATTTGCAAAGTGCCGCTTTCGAATATTGGAGGCTATTTGTAAATTTAATCGCTCCAATTTCATGGTTCCCGGTTATTTTAATTATATTCTCTGATAATAATGATATTTTGTAACGTAAAGTATGGTTAATATAGGAAGTACTAATACATGAGCAACATTATCGTATGCAAGTTTATCAATACTTCTATAAGTTGCGTAAGTTAATTAGATTCTTTGTGTGACTGTTGCAAAAGTTTTAATTCCATTAGCTGCATGCAAAACACACAATATTTATAATTATGTAAATTCCGGCCATAATACTTATTCATGGCGAGGTTGTGACTTGTTTTTGGCTTTTGTGTGTGGTATTTTTGGGTTCTAAATGTACCCTTTTACAATGCGTCATAGTACAAGAAAAAAAACATCATGTCCAAACGATCCAGCCTACTTAATTCATAGAACAGTATTTAAAGTCTATGTCAGGGGTCCAACTAAATTGGAACTAAAACTACTGTCTGTTCTCTACCGCTAAAATATTGATCAATTATCGCCGTCTAACTAAAACATTGTTCCTGTATCCGTGTCCACGTGACTAATGTCTGTCGGATCACCAGTGGCAATTTATCGCGTATCATTAATCCTGCGTACGTACGACACACGTACGCGTCATAGTAATAGAGCGGTCTCCAGAGAAAAATCTACGGCTACATACAATATATATAAATATATAATGTGTTTGTTTGCTTTTTTTATTTTGATGGTATGTGGCAACTACCGCCCATGGACATTTGTAATCCACTCCAGAAAGGACTAGAATCCCAACTGAAGTCGACCACAGATGCGTTGTTACACCTGAGGACTAAGTTGGAATGCCTCGTTATGTTTATCTCCTTTACCACACCCTTCAAACAAGAAGACAGCAGCGCTTAACACTGCTGTTATAAGGCAGAAATAGCTGTGGCGGTGGTGCCGCCGGAGTCGAACCACAAAGGGTTCTGCCACCTTTAATTTGTAATGTCAAAATAAATGTTTGTCACTAAATACATAAGGAAGTACATACATTAGATACTTGTAAAAAGAACTTTATATTTTTGTCGTGAAGTCTACGGTGCGTACCTCATTTTGCTAAAATTGTTGAAAGTATTCAATTTGTGGTATATGTAGGTATGTCATGTAATGTTTTTTAAACGCGAACTAAATCGCGAGGCTTAACTAGTACAGAATATTAATATTATGTTAAGATTCGACTATAACATAGTTTCGTAACAAATGTACCATGATTCCACAAGTCGGGATTTATCGTGTATCATTAATTCGATGTATACGTGTCAGAGTACAGAAGTCTCCAGAGAAAAATCAACTCCGCTCACATATTTCGACGATTTTTCCCCGTCTCATTTGTTACGACCTAACTTTCGTAATACGTGCTGGAAATTTCTATTTTTCCGACATAATGCACTAGAGGGATTTTATTTTGAGAAAACTTTTCAGTGTGGAGGTAGGTACTGTAAGTCCTTTGTGAGTAGTTTTGACGGATCATTCTTTCTGGTTCGTAATGGATTATATTCGGGTGTTGTATATCAATTAATAAAGTATTGTTATAGTTTTTAATTGTTTTAATGGGGAAGGAGCACATAAAGAGTATCGCTAAATAGGGGAGGGCTAGCTGCCCCCCTTCCAGTGGTTCAAAAATGTCATAAACATTTAATTTGTACTGTTTCTTGGCGTTCAGGGGACAGCTGCTCAGCTGCGTTTCCCTTAACTGTTCCACACACCAGCTACACTCTCTAGATGTTCGGCTGGCGACTTTTATTTTTTTAAATCAGCTAGAGTGCAAAATCTACCTGATGCTAATATTGTAAGTCTCCTGAGGGCTAAGACGGTCACCTCATTTGTAAGTCAGTCATATTCTCAACCCTTTTACAGAAACGAAGAAATAGTTAAGCCTAGAAAGAGTGTGAAGGTGGTATTACCCCAGTCATACAATACTGGTATGGTACCCTTCAAACCTTACGTATTTCTATTTGTGTTTGTCGAGCGCAGGAACGTGTTTATACGAAATGTAGCTCAGTTTATGAATTACAGTCACATTTATGAGTTATGTAAAACAAACTTCAAATAGATATAAAACGTTTGACTCGGACATATTGCTCTGAACTTTGAAACAACGAATAAACTGTAATTACACAGACTAAAGTTACACAATAGTGTTGTTACCTATAAATTACAAGCAGGTTGTAGTTTCGGACGTTCTTGCGTTCTAAACAGAGTGCATTCCTTCCTTATCCTGTAGACCCATTGTTTCAGACTGGCGCCGCGGGCATTGTTCTGGGATGATACATTACAGTTCTGGAACGTAATGTAATGTTCAAATAATGTTGTATTCGTTAAATTGAGCAAGAGTTTGAAACCCGCCCGTTGATGGAGGTACCTACTTTGATTTTGTAAAATGTGCTGTAGCGGTTCTAACGTGGTGTAATGGTCGGCATGCCTATGATCGAATCGATGATCGGTATGATTCTTGGCTGGGCAGAAATGTGGGTAAAGATCTCCTTTTATATAATATGGAAATAACAAACGAGCATGCCGTCCACCTGGTAAGGGACCACTGCCCGAGGACATCTGTAATCAACATCAGATAAAATTACAGCCGTACTTGAGGACGGCTACAGATGCGTTGCTACTCCTGAGGACTAAGTTGCAACGCTTCAGATTAGTAAGTGTTTGATAAATATCTAAATGATTAATATGAATTCAAATTAGTTACTGTTAGTAGATGCCCATTGTTAATATTGGAGCCCATTTCTACCGTACAGATTTACAATGCATCTATTATAGTATGGATATTATTGCATTTGCTAATTCGTTCGTATGTGAATACTACATATATATATTTATATTGTTTATTTTGTATTGTTCTCAAACTTCTTTTGCAAGTTTAATGACATGAACAACATTTATTATATAGCTATCTCGTAATATTACGGGTTTTGAAACTTTTAAGCAAGCATTTGATAGTTATGTCGTGTAATATATACACATACCACACATTTTTAATCATAATGGTCTAGTCTACGTAGAGTGAATAAGAATAAAAAAGTTAGAAGCGATTTCCAATTCAACATTTCAATTTCCGTAACTCGCCAACTCAAGCCAACATTATTTCCCTTTTGGTTTACTAAATGTAGTTTCCTTACTTCAATAGTGTTTATAAATGATTCTAAGTAGTATAGAAACGGTCAATTGAGACTAGCGTATTCATAAAAAATATGAAAGCCGTTTCTTTTCTGTTACTTCGTTATCCATTATATTTAAGGTAAAAATGTTTTGCAATAAGGTAAACATGTCTGGTATAAAGAAACAAATTATAAAATGATATTTTCATATTGAACTATTTTTTTTGTATTCTTATTAGTTATAGTTTGAATTAAATGACTTAATGACATCAGTATGTTCTGTTTCAACATATTCCTCAATGAACGTATCTGTGGCCAACTTCAGGTAGGAAAGTTTTTTTATTTGGGGTTGATTATATATAGATGATCATGGGCGGCAGTGCCCACTTACCATCAGGTGGACTACGTACTTGTTTGCTACTTCTATGTTATACAAAGTTTATATTAGATACGTAAGTCTTTAAGTTGAAAAAAGTTGGCGAAACTTCTTTATGTTGATAAAAGAAAGTTCTCAAATTTGTATGTTGCCTACCAATACACACTTATCTGGCGCAGTGAACCATGATCTAAATCCTTCTTGCACTCGGAAAGGAGACCCATGCCCGGCAGTGAGACGATAACGGGTTGACGACCACTACCATCCATCAGGTAGCAAATCTGCCTTACCGATGGTACAACTATAAAAAAATTAATCACTCTGTAATAAGTCTTCTATGCCTAAAAAGTTGGTAAAACTCTTTGAGGTTCGACTCCGGCGGCTCCACCACTTCTACTATTTCAGCCTAATAACAGCAGTGTTAAACGCTGCTGTCTTCTGGTATGAAGGGTATGGTAAGAGAGACTCACGTGTCCGAGGCATTTTAACTTAGTCCTCAGGAGTAGCAACGCATCTGTAGTCGACCTCAGGTAGGATAGTAGTCTTATCTGGGGTGGATTATAAATGTCTATGGAGGGCAGTTGCCACTTTCCATCAGGTAGAATGCTTGCTCGTTTGCTACTCCATCATATAAAAAAATAGTATGATAAGCGGTTTGTATAGATAAAGATTTTCATTTCTAATATCCCTGGCAACACGCTAAGCCGGATTTGCAACTCCGCTCGTCCTTCGCTTTTTAATTAAAGTATTTTATGCAGACTGGATTTTAACACTAAAACCCTCTTTTCTATGTAGATGGGGTGGCATGTAAATCTATTTGTTAATTAATTTTATGCTCCTTTGAATATTACCGCGGTATTAAGCTCAAGTACTTAGCAAGCTTAGTGATTTTTTCTTAGTGACGATTTCTGCCAGTATGAAGCAACAATCTCTTATTAAATTTTATTGAACTCAGAATAAACGGGGTGAATTTTTCAAAAGGCCGTAAATTGCGAAATTTCAAAAATGTCCAGTGAAAATATTGAAAGGAATTACGAGGCCAAAAACAAGCACGTCCTGAAGTATTGCGCCATATCGAATAGTTTCGCTTATGAGAATCCAATTCTGGGAAGTAATGTTACATGAGGAACTAATCGAAAAGGATAATTTTTATCAATCCTTAGGGCTATATTGCCACGTTTCCCTTCCTAATAATTGTCCTAATTTGAAGGGAAAAGGAGATATACTTATCCAAGGCGTTCCTACTTAGTCATCCATGATAGTAACGTATCTGAGATCGATCAAAGTCAAAATCAAAAAATAATTTAATCAAAGTTGGTTCACACAGAACTCTTTTTGAACGTCAACAACTACTACCGCTTCGGAAAATGTTTCGCTATGGAGACGAAGCGGCGCAAGAAACTCCATACGTGTGCCCTTGGGTTATATTTAAATTGTATCGGGGGTCGATTACAAATGTCCATGAGCAACAGTTGCCACTTATGCAAGCTCGTTTACTACTTCCAGTCAAAAAAATATACTCTATGCTTTCCACCTTAGTCTTTATAAGTAATATAAAAATGTATAGATACATGTATGAATGCCATGCTATCACATAAGCTCTACGTGAGCGTAGCTGCGGGGAAAAGTTATTCAATAGACACGATGGCAAACTTTTTTATAAGGCTTTTAAGTAGAGCCTTTTCGCTTTTTCGGTCGGATGTTTTATTGCTTTCAGCGAAAGCTCTCATCCTATAAGCCCTTAACAAAGGCTGATGTAATAAAGTTACATCATTAAAAAATACTTTGTGTTTATGTTGATTAAAAATCTTGATAAAATATATTTTTATTACGTACTTTAATATTACTTAACAGTATTTGTATAGTAGTATGAATAACAAAAGTTGGAGAGATTTTAAGAAATCTTTCATCAAATGTAATGTAGGAGGCTAATTAAACTGTAATAAATAGTACAAACTGAATGTTGAATTGTAAAATCTATATATAACATATAAATATAATGCTGTTCGTCTCGCTAAAACTCGAGAACGGCTGGAGCGATTTCGCTAATTTTGGTTTTGAATTAACGATGGTGAGTAAATATGAAAAAAATCTTGGAAAATAGTTAAGACAATAATTTTGTTTTCCCATACAAAGAGTTTCTAGGGCTGTTAAATAGGTGGCGTTCAGAATTTACTTATTTAACTTTGGTACATTATTTAGTTCTAAGGCGATACGAAGTTTGCCGGGTCAGCTAGCATTCGAATAAAAATGTAAGTGTAAACGTTGAATAGTAAAATATTCGAATAAAAATCCATGCTTACAAAAATCTCGAACAAAACTAACAAAAAACGTCCACAACGCGAACGTAATCATTTTTCAAAAGAACGAGATCCAGATTTTATTCATTCCGAACACAATATACAAAAGACTAAATTTAACGGGCTTTGTCATCGTGGAATTGATTCGTGTCCGTTTGTTGAACTTCTTATCACATAACAACGGTAATAATCGTGGCGTACAAGCAGCTGGGACAATGGCTCAGCCAGTTGGGACAATAGGACGGTACGGATCGTAACTCGGACGAGATGGCCCGTATAAGTAAGGGCTATGTCATAGCATGTGAGAGTAACTAGGAGCGAGAAAGGACCGTAGAAAAGCGTGACGTAAGAGCTTATTATGATGTCAATAATGCCTTGCCTATTCTTAGTAACAAATGATTTACAGGAATCAATCCGAATAATAAATCCGGATTTGATTACTGTCAATCATTTCAAACTCGGGTTTCATTACGACGAGTAACGTAACATATATAATTACATTAACTGCAATTTTTATAAATAAATAGCACAACGTTGTCTTTTTTCGTGGATTTTATAGGAGCCGACCAAGAACTTCAATTCACGGGAAAGGATGATAACGCATCTAGTGTTCTCCTGCCTCATTATTCATTTGCTGAATTCATACCTCATCATACCTCTGACTACTACGTTTACGACGCAGAAGGCGCTATTTTTATCACTTAAATCAGAGTTTAAAACTTTAGATATCTACATTAAGGTGTACGCGTTACTGCCTATATTTTGGCGTGGGTGGCTACATAACGATATAAGTTGAAGCTATGAATTGAGAATGAGAGACTTTTCGGTTATTAAGCTTTTAAGGAATAAGTACTTCCTTATTGTACTTGCATAGTTCATCGCTAAGTCGTTGATAGTGGTGCAAGTTAGTAAGCGCGCATTAAAGAAACGGTCTTGTGCATCGACTATAAATGTGGATAGAAAAACGTTACTGAGGCAGCAATTTTGTCAGAGAAGAAAATTCCGTTTCCTTGAAGATTTAATTTATGGGTGGTTTATCAATACGGTTTTTGTAGAGGCAACATAAAACAGATAGATTTACGCGCCGGATGTTAGCAAACTGGATATAAGAAACCATTAAGATTTTTTCGTGTCATATTAAGTTTGAGTTCTATTAATCATTAAAGGTGGTAGAACTCTTTGTAGTTCGACTCCGGCGGCACCACTGCCACACTTATTTTTGCCTAATAACAGCAGTGTTAAGCGCTGCTGTCT
>DWRA01001622.1:0-16342 GCA_018250295.1 Spathilepia clonius
ACGCATCCAGCTTTATCCTAGAACCCATGTTTATATACTAAAGCCAAGGATACACTAGGGGACAAATCCTACGACACGTGTCGCCAGCGACGTTAGGTAAAGTAGCGCGACGTTGCCCGACTTTGGTCGACATGTCTAACAAAATCGCGGGACACATGTCGCCAAGTCGCGCGATGTCGCTAGATACGTCAGGCGAAATCGGGCGGCTTCGCTTGACATGTCGCCGATACATGTCGTGGGACATTTGTGTCCTAGTGTATCCTTGGCTTAATAAAGCTAAATTTTACTCTACATATATAAATAAACCAACAGTACATAATGTAAAGATTCTTCGTTAATTTTTAAAAGTGTATATTGCAAGTTTATAATTTTCATATTAATAATTTGATCATATTATATTTACATTAAAATATACAAACCATAATTATGAATATGGTTAATAATGTAACTACGCTTACAAAAAAATATGATCAGAATACAATACACACCAACTACTTACAATGCTAGCATGTAGACATCCACACACAGCAAATAAAAGGAACATATTAAAGTAACGGTGGTTGGCGTGGCCCACGCAACAGTTGATCCAGGGACAGTGATGATCCATCTTCTTTACACAGTACCCACCTAAAAAGAATAAACCAAAGTTCAAACAAGTACTTTGCTCCTTCAATAAACTAGCACTTAGATAAGTAAATTACTAAAAAATAATCTTTGTCCATTCCATTATTTTTACATTGTAGAAGTAGCAAACAAGCTTGCAGTCCACCTGCTGGTAAATGGCTACTGCCATATATTAACATTTATGATCAACCTCACATAAGACAAGATTCTTATCTGAGGTCATCTACAGATGTGTTGCTAATCTTGAGGACTGAGTTGGAATGCCTCAGATTTAAATATGGTTTTTATTATTATTATAGCTTTATTTTTCTACACAATATTAAAGTAACAATTTATTTATTTAATTTATTGTACTGTGTGTGTGCCTCTTGGGTAAAAGCCTCCTCCATCTTAAACCAAATATGTTACCCTACCCTAACTTATGTGGCAAAAGATTTGGTTCATAAATACAGGCACAGGAAAACGCTAGTGTGTTGTAAGTAACCAGGCCTGAAATAGAATGAATTTAAAAAGTAGTTACATTTCCGACAGTGATGTGATCTCGGGGCTTTATAACCATTGCATATGAAGCAGAACTGCAAATACTCTGTGTCAGCCTCATTCTCCTGAAACATAAAATTTTCAAATTGTAGGCTGTACAATCCTTTAAAAATATAATTACATAATATTTAATATAATAGAATGATAGCTATTACACAATAAGAAGAGTTCTTCATAAATAAACACATTGGAAGTGGTGGTAAATTATTGACTTTTAAATGAAATTCTATAAAGAACCAACTTTGAGTAAAATATTTTGATTTTGGGACAGTAGTGATGTCATCAGTCCAATCGTAAAATTTTGTACCACATCAAAATAAGTCATTACAACAATACAATAAAAAGTATATAATGTTATGTTTTGATTAAATAGTGCTGCTCACTTTATACTTTTCTGTATTTACTTTAAATAATATCAAATACCAAATGAAAAAATAGATAATCAGTATGGGATAGAAACTGTTTATCATTTTACTTTAGTATTATTGAACCCACCACAATACTTACAGGTCTCCAGCCTAGTGGCACGTACCCGGGGCCTTCCAGCAGGCTTTGTAGGAAGTAGTACAGAGTTAATGCTGCCAACGACAAGAACAGCATCGAGTGCAGTGCTCCTCCTTTGGAAGCATGTGGTGGCCACCACATCCCAATAACATGGATCATTGCCCATGTTATTAATTTTATTATCCCTGTAAATTCCAATAAGAATTACATGTAAATTTAAATCGTAATATTAATTACTATGTCATAGAAGCAGCAATAACCACAAAAGAAGTGTAACCCTTCATGGATTATTTATTTATATATTTCTAACCACATTTTTTTCACTTTATTTTTTGTTGCTTTTAAATGATTAAAAACATGATTGCTTAAAATTTAAGCCTTAAATTATTTCTGTGCCCTACTATATTCATCTCTCAGACTAGGAGAGAGATGCCGAGAACTATGAGAACCTACCTCGTAGGATAAATCAACTAGCGGTAAACTAGCTGTATTTTGCACCGCAATATTGAACAGATTGTTAGACTGAAATATTCAGATGATGATATCATATTTTCCATATAATAATAACCTAGAGCAACACTAACGGACTTAGGTTTGCGTTAACAGATTTCATTAAGCATGGTATTTTATGCACATTGGCATATACTCACCGAGAACGGCCAACGGCCCCCAGTGGAATAGTCTTCGAAAAGGCGAAAACATTTTAGTTCATACCTTAATTATAAGTTAAATGTCGACGTTTATATATTAACGGCCATATTTTTATACTTTAATATTGGTATCAAATATTCATAATTTCACATATTCACACAATCTGTAATACGTTGTACACTATGTAGCCTTAACCGCCAAAATTATACCGTCACTAGCTAACACCGACTACTGTACTTCCAAGGTGAGACCTCAAACTCAAAGAACTTCAAAAAACTGAAAGAACTCAGCTGAGCTGTCAAATTTGACAGTTTACTATAATGTTACCACGAGCTAGCACGCAAAAATAGACATTCATCGAATTTATTAAACAATAATAAACACTTCATTTTTATTTTCGCTCCTTATTACGAGTGAAAAATATTATTCTTTGGAGCTTATATACATATAAGCACTTTTACACACATACCGATCTTATTTGAAAGATGGTTTTGTTAAAGATATATATAGAGAAAATGAACTCTCATGACGCATCTTAATTATTTGAGCTTCCAATGTGTTCTGTACTCGCAACTCAACATTTAGCTATTTCGTTCGCAATCAAAAATAAAAAAACCAAAAGTATCTAAAAAATATAAGTAATTATACTTACCTCATCTTCTTATATCATTACGCAGAACTAAAACATAATAAAATAACTAAAACTTGTCTACAATTTCTGCTATGTATTTATTTATACATGTTTGCCAACGGTAGTATTATAATTAATAATGAGTTCACTTTAGTACAAGTAATTTCAAAATCTAAAATATATATGACGGCGCATTAAGAGAATTCGCCAGATGACGCTACTCTCGTTCTTTGTAGTCTTTAGTTGATCTTATTTACTGGCATAACACCGAGCACTGGGAAGAGCAGCTAGATTATGTATTGGTTGTTATGGTAACGGGTTGAGAGTTAAGCGTGCATATCTCACGTGTTCCGGTGCAATGCAAATCGATTGCTACAATTACTAAGCTGTAAATTAATTGGAAAGTAAATCGGTCGGTATTTGAACCTTTGTAAACACCTTTTATTGTGTTTTGGTCTCCTCGCCTGACTACCCACGCTTCACCTTTATATATAATTTAAATTATAAAAGACTGGGACTTTTATTTTTGTATTTGGAGATACAAGTATGGTATAAATTGTAAATGTATGTATGGTAACATTGTCTACCACGTCACGCAGGCAGTTGTCACATCACATCGCGATATTTTTGTGGCTCTTTTGGGTGTGTGCTTTCTTCATGTGTGTTGTGCTACTTATGTGGATTATTAGGTGATATTCTTCTTTTAACTGGGTAAGTTTCGATCTAGTATATGATTTTGCTATCAACTTTTACACCACATATAATTCACACTTCAGTCTCGCGGACTACTTTGAACTGCGTAAAATTATCACCCACCGGTGACTACAATTTTATTGTCAACGCATAAGCTTAAGAATTTTGTAAGAAAACCTATAGAACGGCGCGTAACGCGGCGATAATGTTAAGAATTGAACGCAGGCAGTCGCCTATCCAGTCAGAATTTTCCAAGTAGTAAAGTAAATGTCACGCGGTAAGCGATGAAGCGATGGTGTCAAGCGATTCTCGGCAATGTAAATTGTTTGCGAATGGTCCTCACACGTAGTTTTCTCGTTGCAGATAGTAATCCCAAGCCGCCAAGATGCCGAAATCGGTGAGTTTGCGTTCATGTTTATCTAGTGCACTCATTCTGCGTAAGGTTACTTGTATGGCACGGCACGGAGCGTAATCGGCTGCGTGTTTTTACTGATTTCACCATTGCAATGTGTCGAGTAGCATACTCAAGAGGTGGGCAAACATTGCATCTCTTTCTTGTCTGCAAGATAGAGGTGTTAATAACATTGGTGCACTTGTTTGTATGAGACAGGTACATCAAAAGTAAAAGTGTTCAGTTAACATGCTATGGTAACAATATGTGGTAACATCAAAGAAATATATTATAGACTATCACTTTGGGAGCAAGATAAGATTATGATAATAAGATACAGTTTTGTTTATCAATTTAAGCTTAGTATACAATGTTTTAAAGTTGCATCACTGTTGAAACTCATGTCCACAGCACTGACATTAATTTCGGAAAATTTTATTTTGACTACACTTTGCTATGTTATGTACGAAACATTTAATGCATCAGTGTTGCAAGCATTTTATTAACATATTTTAATTAATATCAGTAACTGTAATAATTTATGTATAAATTCCATTATATGTTTAATGATGATTCTATAACATTATTTTGGTGAAACAGTACTTGTGGTTTTTGTAAATGTATTGAACCATAAATTTTTATTGAAAACATAATTTTAGTAGGATATATATTTTTATATAAATTTGAAATAATGCTGAAACTCTCCAATAAGAGGAGCTAAATTCCCATGTTATCAGAACTTAATTATTGTTTGTAGTTAAAATAACTGGTTGGTGCAACTTACTCATTGGATAATATTTTTAATTATAAAGTATTCTTATCACTGTTACAAGTGCACAATTATATCAATTGTTGTTGATGGCAGTATAACAAATTTTTAATGTGTGTTCCTTAATTATACAAACATTATCCATGATCTATAATTTGGAATTGGGTATATTTTGACAATGAATAAATGGTTTTTGTTTAAATTTTTGTGGAAAATTTATTATCGAAAACAATTGATTGGTCAATTTTAAGTCAGAATTTTCTATGACCTGATAAACTATAAACACAGGTTTGCATTTGCTTCTACAACTACTGGATCAATTTCTCCATTTCATATCTAGGTTTTTCTTTAAAGAACAATCATGAATTAGTCAGAAAACATTAAAGTCACTGATGTTGTATCAGTCTCATTACAATTTTAATCATTCAAAATACCTAACTTTTGTTGTACATAATGTGCGATGTATTATTAGACCTGCCCTTGGCTCAGCAACATCCTGAATGAGTAAGCACAGAGAGACGGGTGTCCTCAATACCTTATCTCTTGTCAGAGTGAACACTAAGTTGCTTTAATATAAACCTTGTTAGTGAGACATTAAGTTGATTAGCAGCAATTTAATGGAAATGAAATGATGATGAATATGTTGAAGTCATGTTTAGAATGTGATAATTTATTTTATTAGAATAACAGTAACATATATATGAATAGGTGCTGTGCCATACTTTATATACTATACCATGTTTTTCGATTGGACATCTTTTAACAAGTTTAGTTTAAGTATTTAGCTATCACATGACATGTGTATTCTTTTCACAGAGAGAAATCGGAGAAAGTGTAATACCTATTATTATAGCTCATAAACACGATTTATGAGCAATGTTGTAACTAATGATTGAAGGCTTATTTTTAGTTGATTTCCTCATATGGTTACTAGTTATGTAACATAGTAAATAACTTTGTTCCCATCATCTTTTATTAAATAGGAATTTCCAGACATTATAGTATATGTTACTTGTGTAGGTTGACATCAAACGAAATATAACTGTTGTACAGTATAATAGAGTATACAATTAATTTGACCTAACTAACTAACTTTACTATAACAGAGTAGACAATTAATTTGACCTGAGTAGTATCAAAAACTTGTGACAATTGTTTATTTAAAGCTTAGGTAATTGTACAGATTATAATAGGCACTTAATATAAAAGTAACTAACATAAGATCTATTTTTGGCACTATAACATTTGCCTCAATGTGTAAGATGTGTATTAATGGAACTCAAATTTAAATAAAGAGCCTTACAACAATAAAAACGTTGGAGAACTGCCACTTCAATGAACCAGCTACTTGGCTAATAGCCAGATGTAGTAAACAGAATAAAACACTTTGTGAATGGGAGGATTCTTACCCTCAATTCATAATGAACCTTCTGTGGAAAAATGTCAAGTAGAGTTAAAAGCCCTGAAACTGAGCTGTTCCATTTTTTTATAGATTTTTTATTGTAATATCGATGGCACCTTATGTTAGGCTATGGTCAGTGAAAAAAACTATGGTTACTATTTAAACCAAGTGGCCAATATTTTATGTACATAATTATATTAAGGAATTTGGTGATAAGAAAGAACATTTTTAATAATAAATTATGAATCATACCTACAAATGGTTAAAAGATAATTATAACACAAATACATATAAAATAATATCACTTTTCTTATATTAAAACACTTTCTATTATTTATTTTTCAGATTCTTGATTTTATTACTAACGTGCTCGACAAAAGCGCGAGTGACAATGCCTTGGTTAGTCATGGTTTGCTGATTAACTGTTTTTGTGTGATATATTTTGGATTGCATTTTTTCTTTTGTGCTTTTGCACGTAGTGTGTTAGTCATATGCTAGTTATATAATTTTAGGCCGTTTGTATATTATACCACTATTATTCGTGGCGGTGGAAATGATACTAGCGCGATTATATAACTATTGTGAGTATCGCTGTTGCATCGCCAAAAATGACGTCATTGTACATATTCCATATATTGTCTTCCTTACACGTAATTTAGCGTCTGTATTTTAACGAGATATATTATTAAAACGGCGTGGTTCCGTTTAAAAAACAGTGGAATATTTTTGAATTAACTTTTTTTAGGTTTATACAGATTTTTTGTATAATTAAAGCAGAGTTAAAAGTTCGAAAATCTTTATAGGCGGCAGTGATCATAATGAAGGCAAGCATTATATTCTGTGTAAATTTCATGGACGGTTCCGTGTTAGATCATTAGATAACTGTCATAATACTCTATTGGAAGCCTCATAGGCGGTTTGAAAACTTCCACGGGTATTGCGGCCTACCCATCTCCGTACTACCCCTTATCCCGAGGAAAAACCTGCGCCCAACAGTGGGACATGGACTTGCCGTCAGTACCCGTGTAATAGTTTTATTAAAAAGGACCTTCAATTCCTCCATAATTAAAGCATTGTTAACTTTAATATTAAATAAGATCACGGTAGCTACAAATTTAATGTGTTTTCAATCAGCCCTTATCACGTTTTGTATGATAAGGCCGTTTGTGTTGTATTGCTGTGTGTTTTATATTTGGTTTGTTTTGGTTTGTGGTTGTGTAAAACTAATTTAGAATAGCTACATTAAATGCTTAGTAATAAATACTGAAATTAATATAAAATAACTGAAAAAAATGTGAATAAGATGGAATATGCATGTGGATATTAAAAAATCGAGTACATGTGAATCGAAATCAATCAGTGAGGGACGGACAGACAACGGAGGCTTAGTAATAGGGTCTCATTTTCACCCTTATCCGATATCTGGTCTATAAACTTATAGGTACAAAATTAATGATTAGAACTATTTTTCAAATATCTACATATATTGCTGTTCTACGCTCGCGTTTACGCTTGTAGGAAAGTGATTACGATACGACACTAAATAATGAGGCATGCTTGCCTAAAAAGATAATTGTTAATCAACTTTAGCGTAAATAATTCTAAGGAATGCTTCGAATTCTCTAAATTTTACTTGATCATGATGATAGTATGATAGTCAGATCGATAAGTGAGCTGGCGAACGATCAGAACATAAGACCCGAGGTTTTAAGACTCAATATAACATTGCAAAAAAGTGACTAATACTTTTAGTTGATTTGCATTATTGTTTTAAGTGATTAATGTGCTATTGTCAGCATGATATTGTTTTTAGAGCTATCAATTCCTTTAATCGTATTGCCAAACCGTATATCTCTAAATAGTTTATGACGAAATAATGAGTATATCGTGTATTTATGTGTAAAGAATGACTTCGTATTATAAATCAAGCAATCTTTGATTAGATATTCAGTTATTTAGTTAACAGGTCTTAGGACCTATGTCGTTGCGAATGTACGTATGTGCCTTTATTTGCGACGATGTTGTCGTGTCCGCTAAACAGGTCCTACTTATATAATAGATAATCGTAGATCTAGACTGCCAGACTTCCTTTAAGTTTCTTAAAAACTTATTTTTATAGATAAAATGATAAACAGTCATATGCGTAAATATGCCACCACAGTATTATTTCTGCCTACTAAAAACAGTGTTAAGCGCTGCTGTATTCTAGTTTGAAGAATGTGGCAGGACATATTTATCCGAGGCGTCCCAATTTAGTGCTCCTCTGAACATCGCATCTAGCAGTATATCTGTGGCTGACCTCAGGTAGGACCTTTTCTATTCTCTTCTGGGGTCGATTACTGTTGTCCATAAGTGATCCATAAAGCCCTGTACCTCAATAATATGTACGCCCATGTAAACAGCTTTATCATTTGGAAGGGGCACCTGATCTCCTTAAAAATACAATGACAGTCCTCCAGTCCTTCTTTGGCAGCTGTCGTTGGTTATAAATAAAAAAGCGTAGTTTTTTTTACTAAAACACAAGTTGTTTCTGTGACTTCGTTCGCGTGGATAATGGAAATGGAATTGGTGTATTTAGGGCTACAATCCGTTTAGTGTTGGGTCGTTAACGCCAGCGAGTTTATGAACCACCCGACCATTTCATACGACGATATTGACAAATGTACGTATTAATATCATTTTCCTGCTGAAAATCTTACAATGCGATTTAGATAAAATCCTCAAGTGTACAGCGCCATCTATTAAGTACACGGATAACCTCACGTCACACATTATTAAAAATATACTTATAATTTAAAATTGTAGTAATTATAATTCATTGTAAATTCAAAAACTGATAGAAATAACTCTTATTACTTATTGTCAGATTTCCAAACAATTTTTTTAGCAAATATTTTCCATGTACAAACACGCGGAACTTACATCTTTGTTATATGTATAGATGAAGGTTAATAAAAATGCATCGATACTTATCGCAAAAAGAGAAGAAAACCTCATATGCACCGCGTATAATGGATGGATGGATCGAACTGAATAAAAAATCCACAATCTACATATTGTTTGTATTTCAATCTACTCCAGTTATACGTTTTTCTCGATGGAGGGACAATTTGGTGGTATATATTGCACAGTACAGATTTATTCTACGTCTTCACCTACTGACACAGGTCAGATTGAGAAGGGTTTAGGCCATAGTTAAATACGCTGCCTAAGTGGTCAGTTATCAATTTCCAAAATATATTTGTAGAAATTAACTACCTTTGTAACCACAGGTATTTTTTAATTACAGACAGAAATTTCCATTTAATTTACTTATATAGATTTGTAATCAGGTGTAGGTTTAAGTTATGACTCAGACTCGTAACGGTTTATCTTGGTCAAACGCTGCGTTGATATCTGTATAACATTTAAGCATAGCGACTAGTCGTAGATTGTAAAATAAGTGTAAACGATACACATATGTTATTTTAATTGATTTGAAGTAGCAAACGGGCATGAAGACCATCTGATATCTGCCGCCCATGGACAATATTCAACCCCAAATGGGATCAGATGAGTTGCTACCATTGAGGACTATGTTGAGAACGTCTCATGTGTCTTAAGCTACAAAATAAGATATATGCAGCGTTTAACACCGCTGTTACAAGGCAGAAATAGTGGTAAGCCTAAGCGGAGCCTCCAGAGTCGAACCACGAGCGGTACAACCATCCATAACGTAATACTCAAAATCCAAATCAAATATTAGTGACTGGTTATGTTAGTAATAGCCATTTTAAAGTAACTAACTCATCCTTTATGCACTAAGTCTATGTAGTAAGTAATTATGATTACGGGGCACAGAACTTGTGAAGCCTAATAGGAATGCCAATGCATGTGCCCAGAGAAAGTAAAATCGGCCTCACTTATGTCATATTTAACGCTTTCATATATTAGGTATACGACTTATGTTAAAACATTTCTGTGGTTTGCGGTTTTCATGGTTTTAATAAATCAAATTAAAGATGGTCCACTCTTTCAGGGGGCATCACTGCCGCGGTTATTTCTACTTGTGTTGTGTTCTGGTTGGGAGATGGAAGGGAAGGCAAAGGCGTTTCCAACTGTTGTCGGGAGTAATAACGCGTTTGTAGTCAACTTCAGTCAGGACTTCAATTCTATTTGGGGTTACAGATATCTATAAACAACAATGACTTCATATCACAGATGGACTGCAAACTCGTTCGCTAATTCAATTAAAAAAATGTTTATATTAATTAATTTTATAAAGAAACATGTGGGCTTATTGAGAAACCAAGCACATTTGTCCCAGTTCTAGCGTCATGCTTGACTGATGTCTGTTCTCGTTTCCAACTATTAATATCAGGATAATAATCGCCACGTGATACACGGCAACGACGTCGGCTAGTGTGCTGTCTTGACGAATGACAAGTCCTTGCAGTGTGCACTTGATTTTGCATTTCAAACAAATGTTCGGGCCTCGTATCAGTGACGGCGCGTCGCATGACTCAATCTTGTTTTTCTGCCTCGATGGATATTTCTGTCGCATTGAAATGACTTTTGATATATCCTTTGACACATGACAAACATGCATTATTTTGTTCCAGTATTAAACTATGTAAACGACCGTTGCTTCAACAGGTTTCAACTAGAGCTGAGTGTCCGATTTTTCGAATGAACAGTTGCTCGTTGGCCTTATGGCCTTATTGGACCGGAGCTTGATCCAGCTACGCGCTACGTTTAGAGTCCGTATTTATCCGCAAAAAGCAATAAGAATAACTTTGGAATTAAGTGCTGAAATATTCAGGAGTACATAATTACCTTTCCACTCGCAACTTGCCTAGAAATCAGACTTTCAAAAATCTATAAAATAATTGAGAAAGTCGTCGCCTATTTTGAATAATGCTAATTTCTATTAGTCTAGTACGTGATAGGATCAGCAGAGTCGTTCTGAGATTATCTGACTTGTCATGTCATGTTACGTGTAACTTGTCTCATTTATGTCCCTTAGCTTCGTAACATGTGTTAAGTACACGTAGAAAATGCGTACACGACCATGATTGTGTAAATGTTGAGTCAACTAAGAAGAATCTTTGTATAAGACGGGTGTTCGTACCAAGAGGGGTATAATCGATTTATGGCTAATTCGCTAAATGGTTACAAATACTGAAAACGACAAATTTCTTTTCCTTTCTTTCATAACGCAATATTATGGAAAGCCATAATGTTATTTCAAAGTGATACTGTCAATTTGTCGAAGAAGGAATCGCTATCGTCTGTTTGTACATTTTCATTGATATGACAAAGTGTCGTAATATTATTGTGTAACATGGTGCATAGATGTATGTGCCGCTCGTGTCAGAGGAAGGAAACGAGAAAGTGGGCCACGCGTTATCTAGTTAGTGGACACTGCACCCATCGACTAGCTCTAACTAGGTGCGTGCATAGTAATGCAGTGGGTGGGTTAAATGAGTTAAATTGCCCCGTCCAATCCTACTTACAAGTATATCGAGTACAATTATATGAGTTGTATTATTTTATACGTCTGATACGAGGCACAGTGTTATAGTAATAAAATGTTGTAATCTATGAAAGAATTTATCAAATTATGTAAGGTATGTATCAATGATAACACCTATTTGCTAATTGGTGGAATAGTAATGGATATCTGTTACATATTCTTATCGTATCTTGTTAGTAATACGTCACCTTAAATATGTTAATTTTAAAATATTTATAAATAGCAACGTTGCAGGAAATTATGGAAAATGTTTCTTAATTATACTGAAATATACATGAACCAAAAAAAGCTGGTAGTTAAATTTTAAACTCAAATTGAGTGCTATTACTACTCGCTTAAATTTCTCAATGTCATACTTTATGGTGACATGGTACCTACTGTTCATCGACAAATACTATGATTAAACACATTTATCTCAAACAACTTACATATAATATTTTATTTAAATTTCATATTACGTAAAAGTGTATGTTTACATAAAATATTGCATACAGTGCACACGTATGCACGTACGAGTGGATATATGTGCACCAAAATGGATCATAACGCGTTTTAGTCATCGATTGGATCACGATTCAATTTAGAGGCGACCGAGCCAGGCAAAAAAAGTAGCGAACGAAACCGTAGGCGGCCGTCTGAGGTGAGCGCGTCAGCCTTCGGCCTCGGGGCGCAGGCGCATCCCCGCGGCAGCGCGACCGTTCAGTTCAAACTCTACCGCCGCGTCCGGCACACGCGGCTTTCGTGCCGCACTCACCCCGAAATATCACAAAACCAGTGACTGTGACCGTGACTTTTGTACCAGTGTGACCCCAATCCCCGTACACCATGGTTGCCGGCGGCAAACAGGTACATACTTACGTAACGTTCAAAGGACGAAATCGTGCCGATGGCGAGTAACGAGCCGTTACATACACCGGATAATACGGCGCTTGTCATTTCGCTACCATTGTGAATATTAACTGCCGTTCCATACATTTCATTAGCATTGTACTCCGATATATCGAGTTAGTACTCGTGGAACGCACTCGAAATTATCGTCGAACGCTAAAATCTTCAACTATTATCTTTATCGAGTCAATTACTACTTCGAAGTTTACCTAGCAACAGTAACCCATGGCGAATGTATCATCAACCTAACATATTAGTTGCGCGGCACGATGTATGCTCAATTCATAAGTTGCGGTGATGTCATCACAAGCTTAAACCTAAGATTCAAGACGGGGTCGGTTAAAGTTTTATTATTTATTTTGCAGCGCGAACGGTTTTAACCGCCTTTTTGTCCGCCATCCCTGTCTTCGCCAGAGGATCAAGCGAGATGGGAATAGTTTCCTGTTTCGCCAATGCGCCCTCGCTCTCGATTTCGTTGGAATAAAACTTCTGTTGTCGAAGAAACGGCGTACCTTTGATGGCGAATTATAACATTGTGTTTCAATGTTGTTATCGTTGGGGCCTCTTTTATGGCTATAATTAACCATGTTATTACATTCATATTGTCGTGTTGCTAAACGGAAATTTGTGATGTCATGTTTTCTACAACTACCATGAATCATTATAACGAAAATTATATAATCTACCGCTACTTGTTACTTGGCCTCAGCTGCAAGTGTCGTGGCGACAATTAACATTTATGCCAATTAGTTCCCATTATTATATTTCTTATACAAATTATTCACCGTTACGGTTATAAGCGATAACGTTTTTAATATATTACAATTGACCATAAATCTCCCATGTCGAGTGTAACGTCGGTAGCACAATAATTTGACTATACCGACGCACTTTACTCTGTAGATGAATCTTCAAGGCTTTTCCTTATCCATTCAAAATCCTGTTTCTTAGTATAAAAACTTACTAATCACTCGTTGTTTTGTAAACGTAATCTATCATTAAATCTGTAACCGTGTGACCAGCCATATCATTAACAAAACTCTAATTTATTCTTATTCGAAGAACTTTGAATATGAATCCTACAAGTGAATATGAAAAGGTAATTGAAAAAAATTTGGCGAGGTGATAATTAATTAAATTCAAGTAAATAAAAAATATTATTATAAATATATATTTATCAAAAAAGTGGCAATGATTACCAGATTGACGGGTCTACATTGACTCAAAAGTTGTTTACCGGTATGTTTAATATTCTTGGAAGTTACCTTTTTTATAAAAATAAAATGAGGTTAATGCAAAATAAAACCCAATTTAACAGACCCACCAGTTTCATTTTTACCTTCTGGTTTCACTATTAATAACAACTTTCACTATAAATGTTAAACTGAATTTTATTTCATAAATTGTACTTACATTCATTACGTAACGTGGAAAGTCTTCCCATATTCATAGAAATTTCTACGGCAAACCCGCTTTCCAAACATTACTTCCTCATTTGTATACATAAGATGAATGTATTTACTTTAAATTATATCTATTTTAAAGGTAACAAGTTTCTCTTTTTAAATAATTATTTCACTTCGTTCAATTTCAATAACGTTTACGTACAATCCGTATAAATATCCGATTGCAAAGTTCATCTCTAGAATTATGATATGATTTCTGATATTATACTTCCTACCAATTTGTGTTAAAGCAGCAACCATTTCTCTCTGTCTAATTTTGTGGTCAATGGTAGCACGTCATTCATTCATTACGTTATCAGTGTACTTGAAATTAATTTGACGGTCGACATGCTCGCTGCCCATGTGGGGCTGTTTCACTGGCTACGATTTCTATACTCTCTACTATTTCTCACCCAACTGACGTTCGACACATCTTAAGGGACACTTGTACATATGCAATAGACATGTTTTCTGTTTAAGCATGTTCTGTTATTTTAAATATTGTTTCGTTCAAGTGTAATTCTAATTGTGAACATGTTTCTTTCATCTCCACTCCGCTATAATCTTGCGTAACGATTATATCACCAAGAGATATTGATCATGAACTTGCCGAAACACTTAATTCTTTATCGCTGCCAATTTTATCGCGGATTAAAAGGCCTTTATTTTTTCACTTATACTATTTTAGTACCTTTAGACTTCTGTCTTTTAACTGAAGTTTTAGGGACACTGGGACAATTTGCTAATTATAATAAATGAATCTGAGTAAAGTTGAAAGTAATCTAACAATTGATCTTTCGTTTGTGGATAGAGTGTATCTTTAATCGACTGTCCTCATACGAAAGGTGGTGAACACGTGGTAGTGACACCTGCCGAATAACACCTGTTCGCCACCCGTCTTTTAACCCTCACATCCCTCATGAAAACGGTCAGACGGCCAAATATCGACATCTGCACTCTTCGATTGTGTATTGGACAAGAACGAGTTACATTATATTAACATTTGGATTAAAAAGATCTTTATGTGTATCCTAATTGATCATGTTTATTTACGTTTGTCAATTAAGTACATTTTATTTTAGATGTTCTATTTCCCAAAAACAATCATAAGATATTTACATGATATGTATTGATTTCTAGTATAAGTACAATACTAGTCATTATTATGCAATGATTTATAATGCAGAGACACAAATATTATGTAATTTACCTTTACTTAATAGAACAGACGTGTCGATTATGTGATTCTATAATTATTGACTCCTTGCCAGTCCGGAGTTCATCCTTTTGAGTAAATATTCTTGCTCCAATCGAATTTCCAACATTAAGCATGATTTAGATATTAGTATATTTTATTTTATACAAATTGACCTAGATACCACTGTCCTCATTAAACAACAACCACATACAGGCTTACGCAGCGAGGAACGGTTGAAAATCACACTGGCATAGTGAAGCTAGATCGACGGACACTAATCTAATTATAGTCGACTGTACTAGTTCCATGTGAATTGTTCTCTCCAGTGATGTAACATCACGTGTGTACTTACTTAACACGCGTAATAAAAGCGGTTAAACATTTAGCGGATCTATAAATCCTCAAGATTACTAAACGAGTCCCGATTTTTTAAACCAAAGTTATTATAAAAAATTGTTTGGGATTAATAACGCAATAATTATTAGTAAATATTATTATACCCATAATAAGATGCTTGGATTTGGGAAGTAATAATAAATTCAATGTTACTGGCGAAGAACATTTAGCACGTAATGGAAATAAATAATAATTATTTAATAATATTAAAATTCGTACGACATAAATATTAATTTTCATAATTGTGTATATATTTTTACGTGACTAGATTATAATTACAGTGTTCGCCTTGAACGCTGTACATCTAAGTGCCACAAAGTTACTTCCTGTTGGTATAAAAAAGAGCTTTGTCATCTACCATGAAACTGAACTCTGAAACTATAGCCGTACAATCATTATTCCATGAGTGACTAGAAGTGTTTATTTACTTTAAATAAAATTAGTTTCTTGTAGAGAATATATACGGTGACCGTCAAACATTGAGGTAGATAACTACTGAAAAATAAGCTGCAAACTGACAGGATTTTAGAGGGTGGGAGAACCGTTTGTGGACTCCGGCGGTACCACCGCCATACCTATTTCTGCATAATAACAGCAGTGTTAAGTGCTGCGGTTTTCTAGTTGGAAGGATGTGGTTCAGGAGACATACTTATTCGAGGCGTTCCAACTTAGTCCTTAGGAGAAGCAACGCGTCT